>VZRN01000728.1:836892-885302 GCA_013397935.1 Dasyornis broadbenti
AAAAATGAAAGATTTTTTTTTTTTTTTTTTTTTTTTTTTAAAGACAGGTATTTAGTTTTCAGAATTGTGAATCTTGACTTTTAAGACCCTGAACTTCTATTGTCAAAAGAGCCCAGATGGCTACCCAATTTTGCAATGGATGGAGGAGAAAGGAATCATCTCTTCATAGACTTGAAATTCTCAGAAGGTTTTTTTTTGTTTGTTTTGTTTTTGGTTTTGGTTTTTTTTTTGACCTCCAGGCATAACAAGAGTTTAAATTGCATACATTGTCACATAAGTAAATGCTTGTAGTGGATTTTTGTACTCCTGGGTCTTTCAGCTCCACTTCATCTTATAGTGAGCTGTATTTTCTAAACAGATTATTTTTCACCTTTGCACCCTTGAGATGTCTTTATTCACAACTGTACACCCACACAATTACAGTGCACTGAATGACATTGATTTTGTTGTAGTCAAGTTGTAGAGGAGAAAAAATGTTGCATTTTGTTTACCCTCCCAAATTTTAAAGACTTTATTTTTAGAATTCTCACAATAATAGTTTTTAATAACACTATTGACAGTTAGTTCTGATACTGTGTACTGATCCAGAAAGATATAGTTTTAATATTCTAATGCAATTTTTTTCTACTTCAAGTATGATCATATTTAATTTTAAAAAGTCAACAGAACTAATGTTAAATATTAACACATGATAGTCTGTGCTAATGTTTAATTTGATAGATTGCAATTTACTTCTGGAATAAGCACTAAGTGATGCAGTAAAGAGTCCTTTCCATTTTTAATGGTTTAATGGATGCATCTTCTTAATTTCCTACTAACCATAAAAAAAAAACCCTGTAATATTTTAGGTGCATTCAAACATTTTAATATCTTTCTGTTTCATTTACTATCCTACATACTCCTGTTTATTGTTTACAAAAGAGCAAATGATAATATTTTATGTACTACTGACTGTAAGTAATTCCATTGCAGAAGACAAAACAACGGTACTGAATAACTTATTTCAATTTAGTTAATTCTTAGAAAGCATTTTCTCAGTTTTGTTGAAAGCTCAGGAAGTTATAAATTGAAATGAAAGACAAGATTTCAAACAACTATAAAAAAATAAAAGAATGGTGTATTGAAACTATAAAATCCATAGGTAATACAGAGTCGTGGTTTCTGAAAAAAAAATATTTAAAACTCAGTGTGGTTTTAGTGATCCTATTTATACACACACACTCACACACACTCACACACATATACATATATATGCATATATACACCTATATCACTATATGAATAAATATTTTAAATATATATCATATTTATTGTTATATTTACATTTTTGGATATATTATGTCATATATAGAACTAATACATATATACATATGTGTTTATGTATACCTATAAATACTTAATACATCTATTAAAAATATTTTGTCTAAGGAAATCCTAAAATTCAAGGAAAATTACCTATGAAAATAAATATTCTGTAGCAGTTGAAAACTTCTATTAATAGCACATAACGTCTAGAGTGTATAGGATCTTCAAAATACTTCATTTTGATAAGGTCAAAACATTAATACATTAACCTATACATCTGTATGCTTCATCGCCACCATACAGCATAATATATTGCACTGGTGATCTGTTCATGTCAGGATGAAAAACCAACTGAAAGAAAAACCTGGAATAAAACACTTTTTTACATTCACAATATTTAGTGGTATTGAGATTAAATGTTGGAACATTTTGTTTCCTCTTGGAAAATTGTTGACATGCCCATGTTCTCAAAATATGCTTGGGCTTTTTTATTAAATCGTTTCTATTTTTCTGTAGTGAAAATTATTTCAAAATAATTGAATTAAATAAGCCATTCAGGTTAGTTTATTACTAGTTTTGACCATTATAAAGTTTATTGTAAATTAAAGAAAACAAATCTAATATAGTCTAACTTTAGAAAGTAACTTTTAGATGTTAAAATTAATACTGTCATTGACATAAAATGTATTTGATTTATTTCTGCTGGAAGATTTACTCTCATTTCCTTTTCTCTCTTCCCTCACTCAGCATTTTCAACTTCGTTTTTAGTTCTAGGAGGTAATTTTGGAAGGGTGATTTTCTACCATTAGGGGACAACACAAAAGGAAAGAAATAATTTTGATAAGAAAACAATAGGCAGATGAAGAGAACTAGATAATGAAGTAACTGAATCTGGAATTTTTTTGCCTACCCTCACACTTGAATTTTCCCACATACTTTCTAATCAAACTGTATAAATTATTATGCAGAAATAGATTTTCTTTTTATCTCTTTCTTCTCTTTAGCCTGAATTCAGAATTGTTTGTTATTTTGTTACTGAGAACACTTACATTGTTGAGAGAAAGCATATCTTCATGTCCTTGACGTTGTAAAGGTGGAGTAGTTATTTGGTTTTAATTTTACTTTTATGAATTAGCTAGGTATATGCTGAGGCATAAAATATGTGAAATATAGTTATTGTGCTCTTTAAATGTTTCTACCTGGTCTATTATTTGTAAAACTAATCACACCATATACATGAAGACTGAGTAATACACTAGATAACCTCCTGCCTAAAGATCGGAAAGATATTCTTTCTCCAACAGAAAAAAATAAATCTGAAATTCTGTCCTGGAAAACGAATATGGAAGTGACCTGTGCAACATATTATGTCGGAAGTTATTTCTTGGTGTTAAATGTTACAGTTTTTACTCATTCCCGGTATAGATAAGGTTAAGGATGTTTGGCATTACTCTTCAGAATTAAGTCTAAGATTATTTAATTTGAGAAGTAAAAGTACCTTTTGCAAAGTATCCCCCAGTAAATAAGAGTCAAGTCTATTTAATGAAAAGTTAATCTTTTAATGATTGCTACGTCAAGTAAGAAATGAAATTTTCTGAACTACCTTTTTAATTCTCAGTTACACTTTCTCCATTTTAGTTCTAGTCAGTGGATCTCTTTATACTTAAAAACATTGGCAGCTTTATTTGTGTACTGTATCTGGAGCAGTATGAGAAAGCTGAAAGAATTTTTTTTTCCCCCCCATTCACAAGCACCAAGAAATTATTAAGCATGCATCTCTGTTCAACGAAGTGTTTTCATTTAAATGCAGCTGAGGCAATAAACCTTGCATACTAGTGAAAATTATTCTATGGGATTTGTTAATGTGTGAAATCTCTAACTAGTACCAAGGAGATTCTGTTATGCAATTTCTTTAGATCTTCCTTATGTGAAGTTTCAGTACAATTCATATTTAAAAGAAAACTTAGTTCCCTGAGAACCATGGTGGTCACACCTTCTCTGTTTCTAAGTCTGTTTGAAAATTGCCAGAACAAACAGAGAATAGCACTATGAATACTAATGTTTCTAGCATCAATTTTTTTTGTTTTGTGTATTTATTTCTAATTTACTTACTTGCTTTGCTTTATAGATGTCAATATGTATATATTTTTTATCTGGATACTGGGTCAGTATGAACATTGTTATACTTTTTCAGAAAATAAAGTTTTCTGAATATGTAGAAGAAAGACGCAGAGCCAAGTAAAGTGACTAGAGTGGAGAGTGATAGATTATGAGGGAAAGATTTAGGTGACAAGATGGCCAGTAATAAGGAGATTGAACCTGAAGGGAATCTGTTGAATAATTATGACTTCTAGTATGATACATACCCTGGTTGGAATCTAGTCTGTGCTAGCTGGATTGAACAATCAGCCAGGACAAATATCTTTTCCAAGCTGAACAATCTGAATTCTCTCCACTTCTCTTCATAGGAGAGGTGCTTCATCCATCTAATCATCTTCATGGCCCTCCTCTGGACCTTCTGTAGCAGGTCTATGTTCTCCCTGTGCTGAGGGCCCCAGACCTGGGTGCAGCACTCCAGATGGGATCTCACAAGGGCAGAGTAGGGGGGCAAAATCCACTCCCTAGCCCTGCTGCCCATGCTGCTTTTGATGCAGTCCTGGATACAATTGGCCTTGAGGGCTGCAAGTGCACATTGCTGGGTCATGTCCAGCCTCTCATACACCAGCACCTCCAGCTTCTTGGCAGAGCTGCTCTCGATCCATTAATCTTCCAGGCTGTATTGATCCCAGGGGTTGCCACGACCCAGGTACAGCACCTCGCACTTGGCCTTATTCAATTTAATGAGGTTCTCATGGGCCCATTTCTCAGGCTTGTCCAGGTCCCTTTGAGTGGCATCCCATCCCTCTGACACTGTGTCAGCCACAGTGCTTGGCTTCTTGTAGTCTTCAAACTTGCTGAGGGTGCACTCGATGCCTCAGTTTATATAATTGATGAAGACACTAAATAGCACGGATCCCAATATGGCCCTGAAGGGACACCACTTTTCTACAATGTCTGTCAGAACACTAAAATGTTGACCATTACCCTCTGGACACAACTGTCCAAGCAATTTGTCATCTACTGAACAGTTCACTCATTGAATTCATCTCTCTCCATGACAGACAGAAGGATGTTGTGGGGAACCACATCCAAGGCTTTACAGAAGTCCAGATACGATGACATATATGGCCCCTTGTTGTCGATTGATGCAATTAGTCCATCTCAGAAGGCCACTAGGTTGATTAGAGAGGACTTGCCCTTGGTGAAGCTGCGCTACTGTTCCGATTCACCTCTCTGTCCTCCATGTGCCTTAGCACAGTGTCTAGGAGGATTCTGTTCCATGGTTTTCCCAGGCACAGAGGTGAGACTGACAAGTTAGTAGTTCTCAGGATCCACCTTTCTACCCTTTTTAAAGATAGGTAAAATGTCACCTGGGACTTTGCCTGGCTGCCATGACCTTTCAAGTATCATGGACAGTGGCTTGGTAACTACATCAGCAAATTCCCTTAGGACTCTGGGATGCAGCTCATCAGGTTCTGTAGACTTATGTATGTTCAGGTTCCTCAGGTGGTCATGAGCCTGAACTTCTCTGGCAGTGAAAGGGACTTTGCTCTTCTAGTTCCTGTCTTGAAGCCCATCCACTCGAGAGGTGTGGTAAGAGGAGCTGCCAGTGAAGACTGAGGCAAAAAAGTTTACAAATAAATTATGAGATCTGTTGATCATTACTATTGTCAGTAATATCAGCAAGCTCTTATGCTCTAATTTAGTCAGTATACTAAGAGCACTCCATTGTCCTCAGGTCCATATTTAGAATGCTTAAAAAAACCCACCTTAATGCTTTTAAAACTAAATATTAGGGTAAGAGTAGAGGACAGAATAGAAAACATGCTGCTGTATAAATCAGCTTACACCTTGATTCCAGTTGTTGCTATGGCCTATCTGCATTTCCAAAGAATATTGCAAAGTTGAAGAAACTTCCAGGAAAGCAAAGATACCAAACACATGGATAAGCTTCTGATTAAAAAGTGATTGGCCTCTGTAGGACCCTGCAGCTTGGAAAATGAATGTATCTGTGGGAGGAGGGGAGATACTCAGACTGGAAAGTTATAAATCACAGGGATATTGGAAATATTTATTAGATCTGTTTTGGATGTCAGAATTGAGGCACATATTTCAGAGTGACTTACCTAAAGTTACCAGAAAGTTACCAGTGGAATAGGGTGCCAGGTCTTTTGAGCCCTAATCTAGGACAGCTGGAAACTAGGTAACGCTAATCTTTCCACTTTTCACAAAGCTGACAGAATTGCTTAGATAATGCTGGTTTAGTTTATAGTACTGCCTTGGTGCACTATGATACATAAAAATACTTGGGAAGAGAATCCTTGACTTGAAGGACATACATTCAAATTAAATCAGGGTGACTCAAATTCAAAATGGAAGAGGGATATTGACTGTGAAAGTAAAACAAACTGCTGTTTGGTTTTTTTTCTTCACCTGCGACTCCTTTTCCGTCTCTTCTCAGTTAATAGTAAACTTGGGATTAAAAGCCATACCTTTTAATTCCTAATAAATACATCTAGTGTATAAGCATAACAAATAGCGTACACAGATTTGTAACTGGAGATATAAGAAGAAAGGATTCTTTATTTGTATATTGCATCATGTTGCTTAATTTGGCTTTTCATGAAAGAGATATAAAACTTACATGTTTAAATAATATTTTCCCTAAAGAGTTCTCAAGCCTATGTAATTTAAACAAATTAATGATAAAAATATTATAGTTTTGAAAGGACTTTCAATTATAATAAATAGACCTTCTTTTTCTTGACACCATTTGAGCACAGTCTTTTGACAAACAAGTCAGTAGTACTTAAGCTAAGAATCATTCAAATTCCCAATGATCCTGGTGTGAAATTATGAATATTAACCAACCTGAAAGAAATTGACAGAATCACAGAATGATTATCATAGAATCATGGAGTCTTAGAATGGTTTGGGTTTGAAGGGACCTTAAACCTCATCTAGTTCCAACCCATTGTCTTGTGCAGCGGCACCTTACACTAGGCCTGGTTTCTCAGAGCCCCATTCAGCTTTGCCTTGATAAGGGTAATGTTGGAAGGAACCACAGTGGAGTCATCTGGCCCAACCACCTGCACAAGCAAAATCATCCTAAAGCACATTGCACAGTGTTGAGTCCAGATGGTTCTTGAATATCTTATATTCATCCTTATACCACTTTTGGAGGCTATCACAATGTCATTTTGAGTGTGTAATTGATATTAAAGTGTCCCGTGTCTTTGTACAGAGGCAAAATGTCTCTTTTTGTACTCAGCTTCGTACTCACTTTTTCTAGAATTAATGTAGTGGGTTTTTTTCGTTTATTTGTTTGTTGTTGTTGTTGTTGTTTGTTTATTATTTCCTGGGGGAACAAATTTACTGCTGAAAACTCATTCACTGCTATCCAACAACTTTTTCTTACATGTGAAAGAAGTTGCTTTGGAACTCTGTAGAATCTCTCAGAAACTCTTGACTCTGTAGACATGGTCATGCCATTTAATTTATGTAAAGTATCAAGCAATGACCATAAAACTGCTGACAGTTTTGAAAGTGGTCAAATTCTTAGATGCCTTTCAGCCTCAGCCAGTCTAAGAAAGTCTGAAATGTTCAGATATGGTGAACAACTAGCTGTCTCAAAATATGACGTTTTGAAGTTCTGTCAGCCAAGGAGTGTAAGAAGTATCCAAAACCTGCTGCCGTTTCTGAAGTCACAGAATCACAGGATTTTTAGGGTTGGAAAGGACTTCTAGAGAACATCCAGTCCAACCCTCCTGCCAGAGCAGGGTAACTTAGAGCAGGTTGCACAGGAGCATGTCCAGGTGGGTTTTGCATGTCTACAGAGAGGGAGATTCCATGACCTCCCTAGACAGCCTCTTCCAGTGCTCCGCTACCCTCAATGTAAAGTTCTTCCTCATGTTGAGGTGAAGCTTCTTATGTTTTAGTTTATGGCCACTGTCCCTTGTCCTGTCACTGAGCATGACTGAAAAGAGTCTGGCACTGTCTTCTTGACACCTGCCTTTGAGATGTTTGTATGTATCGATGAGATTCCCTCTCAGTGTTCTCTTTTCTCTAGACTAAACAGTTCCAGCTCCTGCAGTCTCCCCTCATAAGAGAGTTGCTCTAGACCCCTCATGATCTTTGTTACCCTTCACTGCACTCTCTTCAGTTTCTTTGTCTTTGTTGTACTGAGGAGCCCAGAACTGGACACAGCACTCCAGATGTAGCTACATGAAGGCGGAGTAGTGGGGAAGAATCACCCCTCTCAATCTGCTGATCCCAGTTTTCCTGCTGAATGGCAGCACAGCATTCTTGTGTATTAGCCACTCCCACTTGTTTCATAGCACCAGCAAACTTGCTAAGGGTACATTCAATCCCTTTATCCAGGTCACTGATAAACAAGTTGAATAAAATTGGACCCAGTATTGATCCCTGGGGATCATCACTGAGTATAGGCCTCCAGCTGGATGCTACTCTGCTGATGACAACCCTCTGAGCTCTACCATTCAACCAGTTCTTGATCTACCTCACTACCCGTTCATCTAACACTCATTTCCTGAGTTTACCCACTAGAATGTTATGTAAGACAGTGTAGAATTATTGTGGTTTTAGATGTGCCAATGTATCTTTTCCCCTTTTTCTCTTCATGAGCATTGCTCTGTACAACATAAAGGTGAGGAAAAATACTTGCGGTATCCGAGCTACTTTGGATATTAGTAACCATTTTGGCTATTGAACAAGAACACTATCATCATTATCATTGTATTATGGTTCAAAATTGCCAGAAATGCACACTAAAGCAATGCATATGTAATTATTTTTAAAATGATTTGGAAATTTATTTTAGTGTGTAAGCATTTACCCTAGGATATCTTGAAATTGTTGGCTCACTGGGGTCATCTCCCAGGAAAGATTTTCTTCAGGCAAAGCTCCTGTTTTGCACTGGATTCCACTTCATAGCTTAAAAGTTCACTTACTGCCCACTTGATGCTGACTGCACACTATGTTCTGCAGGAATAGCTTTATCTCTGTAAACTCTAAGTGGATTTTGAATCAGTTTTTATACTGAAGAAACCTTTTTCCATGCCAGAGAATTGTTTTCATCTCACTTAGGACCTGACCTTTCTTTAAAAGTATTATTTTTTAGCCTGTCCTGACCTTTTAAATAAAACCAAAAAACAGAAGATGGTCCAGTTTCAATTATAAATCATGCAACTTTGCTTTGCTTTGTAATTAACATTTATTCTGCATACAGATTAACTTAGTTTATTCTGAGTGAGAAGGGAAAAATAACACTTCTTGTTAAATGTAATGCTTAGCTTTACATTTGCTTTGTTCATAGGCATTGCGTTTTTTACAGTGAATAAGAGACAAGCACAGGCCAACAGCTCCCTGAAGGCTGGCGAGCTCGGACATCGAGGTTGAGATTGGCAGTGCAGGGCTTCGCAGCCAGTGCTGGTCCCATTGCCCTCACCCAGGGAGCAGAGCAGGCTTTGGGGGCTTCTGGAGGCAGACCAAACCCTGGGCATTGGGCAACTCCATGGAAAAGAGGACAGGCCAAGGCCAGGCAGGGACATCAGTCCCAAGTCTAGGCAGAGCAGGGATGTGGGAAGAGGGGGACCAGCAGTGCTGTGGCATCACTGGGGCAAGGACTCATGGCTTTAGGCTTGGGGTCCTGAACCCATAGGTGTCGGTGGGGGGAGGCCCTAGGAAGGCTGGGCAGTCCTGTTCAGGCCCATTAGAGCCCTCAGAGTCCTGTCAGTCATTGGAGAGTACTTCAGTGGTTTAAGATACATAGAAAAGTAGTGTATGTTTAGTATACAGAACTTCTGACCATAAGCTAGTTGGATTGTAATGCACTTATGTAATATAATATTAGCCACAGAGTCTCATTATAGCCAAAGGGAACACAATTTATTGTTATTCTAATTAATGTTTTAGTGGTCTGATAGTATAAATTATCTAACTAATATAGAAAGATATCAATAATAATAATAATAATACACTTATGAAATTTAAGAACTGCCTTCCTACTCTCCCCTGTATTTCTTTTTCTTATTTTCACCCTTTTCTCTGTGCCCCTGGGTGGGGATTACAATGAATTGAGAGCATGCAAGGATCTGTTAGGAGGAATTTGACACTCCTGGACACAAAGAAGTGAGCTTCCTCTTCAGTCTTGTAGTTCAGTTATTAATTTTTTGTATAGTTTCTTAACACAGTCTG
Source organism: Dasyornis broadbenti (assembly GCA_013397935.1). NCBI lineage: Eukaryota > Metazoa > Chordata > Aves > Passeriformes > Dasyornithidae > Dasyornis > Dasyornis broadbenti. Next base: position 846,514 of record VZRN01000728.1, read on the forward strand.
GTTCTCTCTCATTGTTCTTTACTAAAATCGGAAACTTACACATTAGCCTCCCTCAGACTCACTAAGTATGTTGCTTGCTATGCACGGCCTATGTAACTTTATCAGATCATTATTGTAATGCAGTATTTTCAGAGCACAACATTTCTGAAATGCCATCACGTCAAGAAATATTCACTTGACACCTATGAATTATCAAAAATAGTGAAAACAACCTCAGGCCAAGGCAAACCTACATGGTGTCAACATAAATTCTGTGGCCTTGTATTACTAATGGCAAAATTTTACTTACTAGGCTCCACTCTCCATTAATTTTATGAAACATAGGTAAGGTGTAAATAATGAAAAAAATGTGCTTAAGTGTTAAGATTTGTATTCAAGATTCCTTTCCTGCAACCTTGTCTTTACCATTTGCCGAGTATATGAACAAACTTTAGAAGAACTTCACATTATTTCTAGCAAGTACTAATCTGCTTAAAAACCTATAATAATTTTAAAAATATATTAAATATATTAGCTATTAAAATAATCTTACCTCTAATGAAGATTTCTAAATTGGATAATTTCCTGGAGTCGTAAATTTGTTTAGGAATCTTTAGTAATAAATTTATGTCAAATGACTTCTTGATAGCTTTCTAGAATGGAAAATCTGGACATTTAGCCTGCTTAGGGCAAATATTAGTTCGACACTCAAGAGCAATGGTACAAATATTTTTTACTATTAAGAATAAATGAAAGAGATTATTACGGGTTTAAGATTCATTATTTTCCCATGTATCTGAACTTCATTGAAAATGTTAAAAAAAAAAAGTGACAGTCATATCAATATGTAGTTCAAGCTTTAGCAAGAATTTTTCTTATCTGAAACTGTATATTTGATTTATGAATGCCACTTTGCTTGCTTATAACACTGAACAGATATTAGGCAACTAGTATTAATATTCCTCTGGGAGTAAAAGGAAAGTGAGAATTTAATTTTGTTGAAAAGAAATGTGAGGTGTACAATATGATGGCATGTCCATGGTGGCACAAGAAACAGAATTAGAAGTCAGAACCTTTACATTTTAAACTTATCCTTTTTTTACAATGGTTGCTATATACATTTCAGTGTGCATAGTCTATATGGTAATTATTCTTTAAGATTTGCTTGTTTGGTGTTATCCTATCCTTATAAAGGGGAAATAACACTTGCACTATGATTCACAAAACCAAATTGGAAAGAAAATAAATATATAAGATAATATTGGCAAGGCTTTTTACTTGGCAAATACAATAAAGGTACTCCTTTTAAGGCCAATGTATGTGAATATTTTCCATTCCCAGTATTATATCATTCATTTCATAGATCCCTATAATATTATTGAGAGTCTTGAAGAATTTATGAGTTGTATTGTTTTTGTAGGATTATGTTGGATTACACAGATTTATGTTACATAGATGCATATCTCTTGAAAAGAAAACAAAGTATGGCTATATGAAAATAATTATTTTTTATTTCACATCTCTGCTTTCTCATTTACTTATATTCATTTTTTGTGTTAAGTTTTGGGTTTGTTTTTTTCTTAAAAGTAACAGGCCTTTCAAAAAGTACTTTCTCATTTTATTAAACCAACAGAAAGAACAGTATCCATACATGGGCTTATTTTGGTCATTTTCATATTTTTTTTTATTAAACAAACATATATTTCTGTAATAAAATCCATTAGTTGGACGGATAAATGTAAAAAAAAACAGTTAGCTTTCTGTCTATGCACTGATTTTAGTAGAAAGCAAATAAATAATCTTAGAGATGTTTGGCATTTTGTCCAAATGTTCAGATTTCCAAATGTAATCAGTCTGATAAAAATAAGATGCATAAATTTACCATATTTTCAGTATCTACTTTAAAAATGTAAAGTGATCGTAAGTTCACTGAGAAAGGCATATGGAAGATCACAGAGATACGCATTTGTGTTTACTGAAGGATGACGTATCTCCTGCATCACTGAAAATTTATGGTTGGTGCTTAGTGGTCACTTTCAGACTGTTTTGGTATATGTCTTACTGCAGCAATTGATTTACATTTAAATTTTTAGATAAAATTAGAGAAAGGGAGAAAAAAAAACAGTAGAGAGGTGGAGAAAAAGAGAGTGGAAAAAAGGCAAGTTTAAAAAAAAATCATAAGAGAATGCAGTAATGCAAAATAGTAACTTTGGGTACAAAAAGGAAATAAAAATTAGATTCTGAATTAACTTTCACAATTGTGAACCACATGAAAACAAAAGGAACCAATAGGACTTTTTTAAACTTCTGGCTAGACAAATTTTGGAGCCTTTGCTATTTGTATAACTCCAGGGATCATTGCCTCTTTGAACTAAAGTCTAGAAATGTATTTTGAACCATATTTTTTAAAGTCATTTACTTCTTTAAAACCACAATTATCTCTTCTCTGAATAGCTGGGAGCTGAAAATTGTTTTTGTCAGAAGAATGTTTTATGTCAGCCATTAATACTGATTTTATGTTCTGAAATGTCTGTTTATGTATCTGATTCATTTATTTTCTATTACAATTTGATCTTAAGAACAGGTAAAGATACTAGAAATTTGTGAAGAATAAAAAGTGTGATCTTTTAAAGTAATGTCTGGAATGACATATGTTAGAAGAGTCAAATAAGGTGCTATAGCTACAGAAACTTGCAAATTCCTTTAACAGATCCAGAATATATTCTTCTATTTAGGTTTCTAACTTACTGGAAATTTTTTTGCAAGAATCAGATATTTAATGACAGAGAATATAAAAAAGAACAGTTAATTAAGATAGAAAAAGAAAGCATCATCTTAATAGGATGCATGGGTCACTCCAAACTTAGTTAAGTATAAGAGGGTTTTAAGTAAGGAAGCTAAATAAATAATTCTTTACTAAAAGTTCTTGAACATCTGAAAGAAGGATGAAGATGGAATATAGTTACTACTCTTTTTAAAAATTATATTTCTTATTGTAATCCCCTCTTTTTCTCTTTAATAAGGTATGCATTTAATTTTTTGCTTGAGACTGTCTACACTTCTTTCTCAATTATCCACTGCAGAATGATAGACCGACTGATAAGATACACAGGAAAAGACCCAGGCTGACCTCATGTCAGTCGCCTCATTAGCACCTTCCTATAGTCTGAGTTCCATTTAGGGTCATCTGGATTAAGGACCTTTAGTCTTGTTTGGGAAGTTTTTGGCTGGATCATATGTGTCACAAGGACTGATAAATTCCTGTACCTTGAATTCATCCTGAATAAATAAGATAGTGAATATTCCTATTTGCTTTCATATTTTGAACTTAACCCAGTTCTTAGGCATTAATCAGCAAAATTAATTCTAATCAATTAGAATAGCTGTTGGACAGTAGACTGAGATCCCATTGATTTGATCTTATGAACAATTTGCTTCTTTTCATCTGTTCTTCCACCACTGAAGTTAAAAAAATTAAATTTAGAAAACAGTCATAAATGGGCCAGACTTTCTACCTAGAGTCCAGTAGCAAGTGGAGTACTACACGTGTCTGTTCTGGTACAAGTTCTCTTCAATGTGTTTATCATTGAGCTTCAGTCAATGCCAGACAGCAGTCTCACTGGATTTGCAGATGACACCAAAATGTCATAATGGCATTATAGTGTCAAGAACCAACAGTCAATATAGTAGAGGACAGAGTTGCCATAGGGACACGGACAAGCTGGAGGAATGAGCCAACAGAAATCCTATCAAACTCAACAGGGGTCAGTGTAAAGTCCTGCAGTTGGGTAGGAAGAGCCCCTGGCAACAGGACTGTCTGACAGCAAAGAGCTCTGCTGAACAGACCTTGGGTGTTGTGGCACACAGCAAGCGGAGTGTGACAGCAGCATGCCCTGGCAGCAAAGAAGGCCAACAGCATCCTGAGTTATATTAAAAAGTATGTGGTCAGTAGATTAAAGGGAAGGATTATTATCCTAGACTCAACACTCCAGTGACCATAGCTGGAATAGTGCATCAAGTTTTGGGCTCCATGACAGGAAAGATGAGTTTTTCGCTAAAGCAAATTCAGTGAAGGGTCACCAAGATGGCTGGGGGCTGGAGAAATTACCCTGTGAGGAAAGGCTGAGGAATCTGAGCTTTTTCAGTCTGGAGAAGAGGGGAAAACTTCCAGGAAAACTTTCCGAGTCATAGTCCTCTAAAAGGGAAAACAAAAAGATAATTTCCAATGAGCGTTTTCACTGTAGTAGATACCATTTTCAGCGTTATTTTTGTTTCTTGTGAATGATGCTCACAAGAGTGGGCAAAGGTATTTATTATCTCCCTAGATTATTCCCTCAGGAATCACTCACAAAAAGTTAGTCCATTAGATTAATTTTAATGTGAACTTTCACTATGAGTTTATCTGGGGTAAATTTCCTTTCGTATCATGTTTACAACAGGGACCCTGTGTATACTTGTAGCATATTGCATATGCAAAGTGTGTGCATCTAGCACAGATTCACAGTCTATTTTTGAAGCTTTGTTTCAGGCAAATGTCAAAGGCTCTTGCCTCTTTTCTTTACTAAAAATGATCCTGGAATCAGGAACAACTTCCACTCCTATATAAATAGAAAGGCTTATGGGTCTCCCATATGCTTGCATTATCCTAAGTTTTAACAGTTACAACACTTTTGAGTAGTGTCTTGTTCAGACTGGTTTTCTGAACTGAATTTCTCTGTAGATCATCAGCTTGATCTCTTTTCACTTCTACATAGCTACAAGTTTTTATGCACAAATACCACTTTGAGTCTTTCCTCGTGTAAGCAGGCTAATCTGATACATGCAAGGTCCTCAGTTTTACTGACTTCTGTCTGTTCTTCCATGGAGACTCACTTAGAGATGCTTGTCCAGTCTGGTAGGCCTCAGACAGTTTTAGTGTGGGTTGGTCAGGTTCTCTTTCTTTGTGAACCCATGCCCTGAGCAACAGTTATTCTTTCTTAACCCCATGTCATTACTGCTTCCTCATATGATGCAGCCTGGAAGTTCCTCAAGTTCACATCTTCTCAGTAGCTGATCGTGAATTCAAAGTGATGCTCTACCTCTGAGCCGATTGCAAAATTTTGGCTTAAGCTTTTCCCAAAAATCAGAGATCAGTCTTCCTTTCTTCCTTCTTGTGCCATTTATCATTGACAGTTTTTCTTTCCTTTTTTTTTTTTCCCTCTTTAACCTGAGTATTAAAGTGAAATAATATTGAAGTATTTCTTTATCACATAGAGAAATATAATTTTAAAAATAATCTCTTTGACAAACTGAAATATCAGATGTGACTGCAGAAGACTGAAGTGGAGAGTATAATGCCCATGCAACAAAGGTGTTTCAATGGGTCTAAGACTGTATTCATAAAATAAAGACACCAAAATTCATACTTTTGCAGATTACAAATGATATTTACAGAAACTCTGATGGATCTATTCTAGATGGTAGCTGATATTTACAAGATTGTTTATATGTAACATTAATTTTCTCTAAAAATCCTCCATGTAAATCAAAACATGTTTAAGTTTACTGATCTTCTGCATGAGTTCTTCAGTATAAAAGGATGTGGAAGCCTCACAAGTTAGGTGTTCAGTTTGAAAATTGCCTCTGTACCGTAGTATTTTACAATGTGAAGCTTTGTAGCTTTAAGTAAGGTTAATTTTTCTTGCTTTTTTCTTTTGAGATGAACTTTCTTTTAAGTTGTTCTCAAATAAAGTGCTGTGCCTATTTAAATAAATAGGACAGACCATGCCATTTGATTGAGATTCTGAATATAGTTTTGCTTTGACATTGATATTGGAAGCAGGTGATGGCCTGTTCTTGTACGTTTGCTTGCATTATAAAGATATGTTCACATAGATTTTGTGTTAATAGTAGTGATTATGTAATACATTAAGGGTTTTTTTTCTGTTTTAAACAACATTTTTCTGTTCCAAAGTATCTCTTGGCCATGCATTTGTATTTTCTGTGCTTTAAACTTGATACTAATCTGTCAAAATTTATTGTACACTGAATCATAAGTAGTCTAGACTTTTGATATTATGCATTATTGTGACAATTTTCTTCTTTTATTCTGAAATAAAAAATAAAACATCTAGATCTAATTTAGTTACCTATACTGCTGTCATCATAGGACAGTAAGTAGTTTTTGGTTTTGTCTCTGATACATAAAATTGGAGTCTTACATGGTGCTTCTAAGGTATTTTAGTTTTGCAGGGGAAACCACCGCTGTATGATTTAGAAATGCTGTACTACACAAGACATGTTAAGACATTGAATGTCAGATAGAAAAATTAATATGTACCCACAGCAGCTTTATTTGTTGTCTTTATAATGCTAGCGTATCCTGTTCTGTTAGTATTTTTATTAGTATGATAAAATAAAATATATTTAGCCTAAAATTTCTGCAATAAACAAATGAGACTTTATTAGCAAGACTGAGTATTTTTCATATGAGGATCTCTTCCATTTATTTATATGGAACATTTGAGAATTCTGTGAAGGGATCTGATATACCTTGTGCATGAAATATACTATATACTGCTTAGTTACTCTGGGAGTCTTACTTCCATTTTCTAGTGGACAGGTTTTTCTAAAAGTGTGAAAACTTGTTGCTTTCCATCCTGACATCAGCCACTACATTCAAAGAATAAGTCTCAAAGTATGAGAGAAGAGCTCAGAATGAAAAAGAGAAGTGTAGAATATTATTGTTTGAATGACTGTTCAAGGGCCCCTAATCATTATTATGGAATAAAACCCTCAAGTTTTAAACCTAGTAAAACATAGTACAGATCATGCTATATCAACTTTGTTCATGCTGTTTTTTCCTGGTGAATTTTGTTACACATTGTCCAGTCATTTATTTGTTCCAGACAAGATGGAGTTTCTGCTGTGTTTAGATGTTCTAAATGCTCACAGGTGAGAGACTTGGCTTCCAAACATTTGCAGATTTTTGTGGGGGATGGGGAAGGATGAAAATGTTAATAAAATGGTGAAAAATTTGCTATCTATTTTAAGGACTAGAGAACTTATATGTGCTAACAATATTTTCACAAGTAGTGCATACCCAATTTTTTAGCTTATCAAACAGTTTGTGTGTGAGGTTTTTTTGTAAAATAATCTGGTCCATTACAGAAATCAGAGAGCAAAAAGAGATTACATATGAAGCCTTTTTACAATCTTAAGTATAAATAATAATGCTGACAAGTTTTGTTTAAATGTGTACCTTTTATTATGCATCTACACTTGGCCTTGTGTCAAGTCTAAATGGGCTTTTAGAGCCCTGTCAAGCTTTGATGAAAAGAATGAGCATATCTGGCAGCCTTATTAGTAGCTGGAGTATGGCAGCTTTGCCATACCTGCCTATTAGGTTACTATATAATGCTGCCATTTCACTCCTTAATAGGATGGTTATCACTTTTCTTAGTGTGGGAGCCCTATTAATGATACAGCTGTATATTTTCCTCTAGCCGTGCTGATTTCAGGACTGAATGTGCAGGGATGGAAATTATGACTGGTACAAAAGTTTATAGTGTAAGTTTTGAGGACATTTAAAACTTAATGTGTAATATCACTATTATTACAAAATGTTCACTAGCATTAAACAATGTTCTGATTGCTTAAATTTTTTAAATAAAGCCTATTAACTTTCATCTTTTCATCTCAGTTGTCTTTACTATGATAAACAGAGGGAAATTTAATCTTTTAGATTGATCAAGAAAACACAATTCAAAAGAAAAAGTTAGCATCCAGTACTACTGTGTGTCCCACAGGTTCTTCTACTTTCATCAAAACTGCCTCCACTGGTGAGTTAGAGGAGCATATTGCGGCCACTACTGGTGCCATTACTGTTGCTAGCACATCTGCTGATGTTGCTGTATCCAGTGCAGTGACCACCTATAGACAACCTTCTGAAGAACGAGTACAAGCTATGAATATAAGGAAATCAGTTCTGGAGTCGGCCACTTACAAGGAAGCACTCTCTCTTCATGGAGCAGATTTACAAAGCAGAAGAAGACGACCAAGAAATGCTGAACAGATAGAAAGAGCTAAAGAACTTGCAGTTGTTACTCATAGAGGTATTGGATATTATTTTACTTGTGCCCATGTAGTTATAAAAAAATATTTTGTATAAATTAAAAATGAAAGTTCAGGTATCCATTCAGAAAATGTAATTGAACCAAATGGGAAAGGGATTAAATCTGCCTAAATTTGAGTTCTAGTGGGGCAGTCAGATGGAAAAATGAAATTAGTAATAATATTGTCTTGATTGTTTAAATTTATTTGATTTATAAAAAGACAAAATGTACATATAAGGAATTTTCTTTATACATATATACATATCTATATATATATGTATACCATTATATTTCATAATAAAGCCTAGTGCAAGAGACATCTGATGAAAGTTTAGAGAATTGAGATTAGAATAGTAATCTATTCTGCATATGTGATTAGACATAATTAACCATAGCATTAAAAATGTACTTTATAAATAGCTGCTGTTCTACACTAGTAGGTGATGCAGTTGTATTCATCTCCCTTCTGCTTAAATATTCAGCAAAATTTTGTTTTTTAAAACATCTGTACATTTTCATTCTATCAAACATGAAATCAATGATTGAAGCAACATTTACAGCACAAGGAAATTCAACAAATATTGAAGTGGTAAAGCTAAAGATTTTATATATTTCTATATTGAGATGATCTAATCTGCCTGCTAAAGTATTAATAATGAAAAACATTTGGAGTATAAAAAAAGCATATTAACAAGCTGTGTTAAAAAGTAAATGTTGATATCTGAAACATTAAGCTGAGAAAAAGTAATGCAGTAATGTCTTAATTTAACCAGCAGATATTCAGAAAAAAAATTGCAGGTGGTGTGTTTTTAAATGTACACAATTTCAGAAAAGGATCAGCTTAATTTTGCAGGCTAATGTTGAATACCATTTATTATATATTTTGAATTTTTATTGTGTGCTTCATTCTAATCAATTGTACATGAAAAATTTATAAATACAAATAAATTGATTAGAAGCACCTTTTATAGCACAAGGAATTTGTAAATGTCTCATGATTGATAATTTGTAAAGACATTTTTATATTGGAACCTGTTGTCTTTCTGGATAATCACTTAGTATAAGTTATTGTAGCTTCATTTACTAATACCTTTTGAAACAGCAGAGCTGCAGTTCGTCAGAATTTTAAAATATATAATTTTAATAGACCAACTGAAAAATACTGTATTTGGTTTGCATATGAAATAGAAATCATTAAACAGCTATTTATGTTTCATTTGTATTAATTTCAGTGGAAATCTGAAGTATTTTCTGGTTATTGGCTGGTATAAATTAATCAACACCTTTGTTTGTACTGGTTGCGTGGCTATGAATTCACTTCAGAATGTCTTTGGTTAAATTAAAAAAAAAAGGCTTATTTTCAGTTTTGAGGGAGTATTTGAGAACCTGTAATAATATCTTCTAATTTAAAGACATAGGGATGTACTAATCTGACAGTTAAATATGGCAGTAATTGTGATATAGATACAGGTTTTTTTCCATTTCCTGTTTCGAATCATTACACTGCAGTGTCCTCTCCACTGTTTTCTCAGTGTTCCTTTCTTTACCTGTTTTTTAATACCAGATACAGGTAATGCACATACTTCAAAATTATTTTATCGTATTAAAGTGCTAAACATTAGATTATGAAAAAAACAATAATAGTTTAGACACCAAGATACTGCTAAAATAATGTTATGGTGCTTAGTTTTCACTTATTAAAACAGTACTACAGGTATGACAAGGTAATGTATGTAGGTTGTCATACCTACATACCTACATACATCTGCTTACAAGTGTAAGCAGACTTGTATAGACCTTAGTGGACAAGAAAGCCCACACCTAGTTCAATGTGCATTTTATTCCCTTGTGCAACATTGGAAGTCTTGATTTTGCTGGCATTCATTATACAAAATCTTTAAATTTTTTAAAAAATAATTTATGGTGTCTATTACTCACAGAACAGTGTATGTGTGCATGCTATTAAAAGGATATACCTATACTGAGTAAAAATTGAGCATTTTTACTCAGCAACGCCAGTATTTGATAACAGCTATTAAAACGTATCAAATGAACTCCCACAAATAACCTATAATTTTCTTTCATAAAATATTCGGTATTAAAAAGACACAGACATATTCTGAAGGAATTTTTGTGAGTGTGAGATAATTGTTAATTGACTTGAAGGAATTTCCTTTATGGAGGGATGTTCCAGAGGTATTTCTATAGAGTTTCCTGCAGGCTATTATTGTAGTATTTTAACCTCTCTTTGACAATATATTATGCACAGAGTCTCAAAACTCCTTGTCTTGCTCTGTATTATTATATAAGAGCTACTTAAGAATTTTATATGACTTCCTTTTAAAGTTATTTCTCTATTTAATAGGTATTAAAAATTAGTTTTTGCTTTAGTTTTTACTCTAGATTGTAATCTAAGAATTACACTCCCAAATTATGCAAATTAATTCATAATTGTGAAGACAAAATTTAATATACTAAATATAATTACTAAAACTTACTATTTATATGTGTGAATACTTAAAATTGTAAAAAAATATTGTACATGTAGACCTAACTGTAGGCTTTTTTGAGAATATTGCTAGTAAGACCAGAATAGTGCAGTTTTATGATTCATTATCATTGATGCAAATCATAACTGCAGATAAAGAGTAGTACTGTTAGCTTCCATGGGATTGTTCTGTGAATAAGGTCTTTCAATACTGTTTTGTTTTGTAAACATTTTTTGAAGTGTATGCATGAATGAGATGTATAAAGAGAACTAGAGATTTTTATGTATCCACAATTCAACTACTAGGTGTAAATTACTGTACTAGATATACTACCTGGACCTCAACAATAATTTAAATTGTGTCAAAGGCTGGCTGACAAATACCTTCTCCAAGCTTATTAGCTGCAAAAGAAACCCTAGGTGCATTTGGTGAAATACTTTTATTTTTTTTTTTTCTATTCTACTATTTGTGTTTCATCATGACAAAAGTAATAGAGGATAATATGACTTTTTTTCTTTTCTACTATTTTTGTTTCATACAGTATGAATTCAGAGTTTAGTAATGCTGTTGGCCCATTGAATTGTTCTATAATTTCTATCAACTACATATTTTACTTAATAAGGCTGTAGAATTTTTATGTGTCTATGCATACATCATGAGAGACATTTAGAACATTTTCTTGTGAGGGTTTATATATCATACTTCTACTGTCTAAAGATATATTAACAGGTATATGGCCAAATGCTAGAAGGCATTTGTACAGTGTGCTTAATAATATGACTTAAATTTTGGTCAATCCTGAAGTGGTCAGGCAGTTGAATATTGATTGTAGTTGGTTCTTTCCAATTATTCTGTAGTTTGTATTCCATTCCATCCCACTCTATTCTATTCTAGTCTAGTCTAGTCTAGTCTAGTCTAATCCAGTCTAGTTTCAGTGTTCATTTAATATGGAACTACATGTACATCATAATTAAAGGCACCTGAGCAACAAATAAGTACCAGGTGCAAGCAATCTAAAAACACCTCTAGTACAGTTTGTAAGTCATATATTAAATTTAGAAAAAATAGTCTGGAAAAGAGATACAGTAGTTGGAGGGAAAAAATTTCTTAGCAGACTCAGGCTCAGAAAGTGCCAGGAAGTCTGAATGAATGACACTAGTCATCATGTAGCAGTTCAAAAGTGTCTCACTGCTTTCCTTAGGAAAATTATTTTCAAGAGAACTATGGATTCCAAAAAATTCCATGATTCCATATTTCACTTTCTAAAGAGGAGAAATGTCACTAAGCATTTGCAAATTTTTAACCATATATTCTCAGTTTGAGGATTGAAGTATATCTGTTTTGATAATTTTACTTAATTATCTTTTTACAAAATGTTATTAATTTTACTGATATCTCCTTTATCTATCTTTATGTTTTCAGATCTATTTTTAATTACTTTCTTGTAAAGCCTTTGTGATTTCCTCTCCTCTTTAAGAGCGCTTATCTATCCCAGCTTGCCTTATGCTTTTTGATATTTGGCTTTTTGTAGTATCTTACTAATGGCCAGGAAAAAATTAATCAGGGAGAAAAGATCTTGCTACTGGGTGTTCCCCATTAAAGCAGCATTTCTTTTTCCTCTTGTCTTACAGGAGAATTTATGATGGTAGAAGGCAAGAAGATTTTAAGATGTTTTTTAGGAAATTAAATTATATGCTAATAAAACTTTTGGGAACAAAAGGATGTTATGAGAAAGTTAATTATCTTGATTTTTTTCTTTTTTTTGAAAGATATGATAGAAGTATGTGATAGAAGATTAATTTGGGATTATTCAATATAAATATTTTAAGGACATGTTAGAAAATACATATTCACATATCCTAATTTTTTTGAGGTTTATTTAGAAGCAGGATGAAGAAAGGAGGACTATGGATGGAGAAGTTTTTTGAAGAGCTGTTAGATATTTTTAAGTCTAGTGTGCATATGTCCTCAGGATTTTTTTTTGTTTCTTTGCTTTTGTTAGTGAAACTCAGAACTACAAAGATGGGAGGCTGAAGAAAGTAAATGTATTTGGCAGTTAGATTATTGTATTCTATATTTCTAAGATTATTTTTATGTAAGAAGATTTGTATATAAGAAGTTTTCTTTTTGCAAAGTTTTAAAATTTCAAGAAATAAACATAAGACAAATGTAATCTAGCACTCAAAAATTTAATTACTGAATAACATTTGCTTAATATTTCATAATAGTTTAGGAAACACCTATTTAGTATGTGCAACAAATCACATAGATGTGTTTTGTTTGGTGGATGAACTCTATAATTGATGGTTAATGTCAAGATTTTTATTATAGGAAAATGATAATAATGTCCTAAACTTCTTGATATCTTCCCACTTGGAAGGAGGAAAGGAGATAATTTTTCATCTAACAGTCAAGTCTAGAATGGTTTGAAGGAAGAAAGGAAAAAAGAAAATTAGTCCTATTGATTTCAGTAAAGGACTTGTGTTAATATTTTAATTGAATTATTGCCTTTTATACTTCCCTGTCAGTTTTCTTCTCAGAACTTGTCTCTCCGATTTATATTTTTTGCAGTTTCTGCAGTTCTTAATGGTTCTTCATTACACTATACCTGTTTACTTCTGTAATTGATATTTGTCTGATGTGTTGTGTCATTACTTTCCCCCAGTATTTCAGATTTTCTTGTTTTGACCACAAATTGTTGGTATAAATCAGATGTACTGTAGTTAGAATATAAAGAACAATTTATCAGTAGTGCAATTATAAATTAAAATATTAAATTAATATTAAAAAACACGTTAGCCATACTTCCTTCCTTTTAAATAACTGTTTTTTCAAATGAGAGAAATTTGATATTCATGTAATATAGAATACAGTAGCAAAACTGTAATTTGGTTCATTTTGAATTAGTAATAGTGCACTAATTCAGTGTAGCAATGCAGTAGTTGCAGTAATTTGTAATATAAATATTCTATACAATTTGATTTGACCAGGGTACTTGAGAGTTGAAAGGGGCGGGGGATGAGGGGAAATGGGTGGAGGGGCTGGGTGGTAAATGAAAAACTAAGATCAGCTCATGTAGAAAGTGAAAAATTTAATACTATGAAAAGTGGATGTTTCACCACTTTAAAATCTGTTTATCTTCTGTATGGCTTTTCATATTTAAGAAATCATTAACCTATTCAGTTCATGCTGTAGTACAAAAACTGATGAAAAGTCATATTCTTTAATGCGGACTTTGAAGGTACAGAAAGGTTCCAGAAGATAGTGCTACAGTAGTCAGTGTGTTGGGTTACAGTGAAGTTTGTTTGGGTAATCACTAGGTTTAGAGATTTTTAATGTAAATTTCTGAAGCTTGAAGTGCCATCAGATAAAAATTAAATAAGTTTCTATCTCTTCTCTCCCATGCCCACCCCATTTTTGTAATCTCTTGACGTGGTGTTCCATAAGATACCTGGATATTCAACACTTGCATTGTTAGAATTCGGAAATTCTGCATAATTAGTTGTATCACATGCATAGTGAATATGATGTGAATGCAAAAAAAAAAAAAAAGGAACTGACCTTTATGTGGGTATATATGAGTAGTAAGGTCAATGCATTCAGGCTGTGGATGTGCTTCTAGAGGAAATCCAATGAATTAGACATATGCCAAAGATGAACTGGAAGTATAATGCGTAATTTATTTGGCATATCTGCACTTGAGCAGCAAATGCTGGAAATCCAACGTATATGAGACTCTTGTGTCTGTCATTAGAAATAGCAATTATTGTGAGTAAAATCTGCCCTCATCACATATTGAAGATTTTAAATAATCAGTGAATTACTGGTTCTGCACAAGTCAAAATCAGTTCTGCACTGTATTTCAAAACAATTTTTTCTGTCACTTCAGAAAGCAGTTGTTTGAATTAATTACTCTTTATTTCTCAGATAACTTGATTTCCCATAGTATTATATTTTTGCAGATGTCATTTAAGTAGGGCTGTACATACAATCTTGAAATAATGGCTTTGATAATGATGATATTGTTCTCCATCTTCATTAGCTGAGTGAGAGTGAATGTGAAGTAAGGAATAGTTCTGGAGAAGGGAAGGGTTGTTTTCATTTTTCTGTATAGTTACTTGTGGTAAGGCAACCTGAGTGCCTGCTCTGCGTAGAACAGTGGTGTTTTAGTCCTCAGCATTTAAAATATTGTTTATATTTGATTTGAAAATTTACAAAATGTAGAAATGACAAGTATTTCCTTACGTAAATGCTGTTGCATAACCAAAACAAACATGTGAATTTGTGGGTTAACAATGTTTTAAATGTATATCCTTCACATGGCTGTATACCCTGATGCTTCCATATTGTAGAAGCAAATTTTCATTCTTGAAATTGATGTCTCATTTGGCCCTCAGGATACACTTTATGAATGAAGCCAGAACTGTGTCAACTGAACAATCTTCATTCAAAATGAATTTTGTTTCTAGTGTTTGAAAGCTTGCTGTACTTAAGGTTGTTATTCAAATTTTAAATCTAAGTGTTTTTTTAATGATACATATGCTTAAAACTTACTTACTTGAGGCCCTTTTTAAATGCAGTACCTATCCTGAAGTATAAAGTGCTGGAATTGTCTGACTTTATCCTCTCACACAAGTGTTTGTACATGTCTTCATATGAATTTGCATAAATATACATAATGGAACAGTCTTTGTATTAAAAAAAAAAAAAAATTAATGTGTGCTAAAATTTTGCCTGTAGGTGTTAGAATCTTCATTATTTTACATGGGAGATCATTTTGATCAAAAACTTGAAGGAAATAATTCTGAACACATTTTACTTCAAATTGGCTGCTTGAAAAGTATACATGTCTCTGGTTTGTCTATTGACTGAATATTAGCTCCCTCATCTGTAATGCAAAAGTTCTTACCTGGACTTCCTTCCTTGCTAGGACAGTTCATATCCTTCCCTCCTTAATAAAGCATTCAGTTCCATTTTTCTTATTTACAGAAAATATTGGGCCTTCTAAACTTAGAAAAGGTTGCAGAGAGAGAGAGGGAGAGCGTGAGAGTGAGAGGGAGAGAGAGAGAGGGGAAGAGAGAGAGAGAGGAAGGTGGGGGCTGTTCAATCTGGAGAACTGAAGGCTTAGTGGGGCCTTTGAAGCACCTTCAATTACCTTAAGAGGACCTACAAGAGAGCTGGAGAGGGACTTTTTACATGGCCATGTGTGTAGTGATAGGACAAGGGGGGATGGCTTTAAACTGAAGGAGGGTAAGTTTAGATTAAATATTAAGAAATTCTTTACCATGAGGGTGGTGAGGTACTTGAACAGGTTTCCCAGAGAAATTGTGGATGTCCCATTCCTGGAAATGTCCAAGGTCAGGTTGGATGGGGCTTTCAGCAAGGTGTTTTATCAGAAGGTGTCCCTGCCCACAGCAGGGAGCTTGGAACTAGATGATCCATAGGTCCCTTCCAACCCAAACCATTCTATAATTCTATAATAATAATTCTCTATTTTTATTAAAGTGACTTGAACTGGAAAAAAGCATGAACAGTGTTGAGCAGAAATCCCAAGGTGGATGCTTAAATTATTTTCAGGGTTTTGACATAATCTCTGATTTGATTTCACAGAGTTCTAATGCTACTCTTTATGCTTCATCATCATGTGATCAAAACAAATAAATCTCTTGTCAGAGATTTATTTGGATAGGAGATGTGTACTAGTGTTCCTTCTCCTCCAAAAAGAAACAGTACAAATAAACAAACCTGCTATCTTTATCTATAAATTTAAAACAAACCAACCAATCAACCTAGAAGCCATATGTATTTAAAACTAGTATTAAAAAAATTAAGCCTCTCCTTGCATTATAACACTGGGCAGCTGCTTATGTCATATAGGTATTTATAAATTTAGATTATTTTTAAGATATACTTTTGTCTTATCATTATCTTCCTATTACATTGGTGTGTCTCCACAGGAGAATCCTACTTCATTGCTGTAATCTATTTTCTTGGCTCTTGGCTGTTCAAAAGTATGAGAACATGCTAGTCTGACCATATTTAGCTATTTGTAGCATTGTTACATCTGAACTCTTTTTCTTCAGAGAAATGGGCATATGAACTCATCTCATGCAAAAGTAGCTATCTTAAGACCAGATGAACTGAACCCTTGAAGTGTCTGTTTTCCTTTGTGGATGGCTTAGATGTGTAAAACTACACAGTTTGCTGTCATGAATCCATCCTCTGAGACTTCTGAAAAGTGAAATCCACTTTCAGTATTTCAGTCATGTGTTTGACGTGCAAAATAATGCTTATTTTGCCAAGTATAAAATAATATATTTATTGTGTAGGGGATATTTTTGTGTGGTATGGTTGTTTTTATGTATGTTCATGCATATGCAGCGCAACACATAGTTTAGTGATGGCATGTTTGCCATATAAATTTCTATAACTACTCCTTCACAGTATATTCAGAAACTACTGTTCAGTAAATCAACATACAAACCCCAGTTAATAGTAAAATTCTTCTCTTGTAAAGGTGTTTTAGAGAACTGGAATTGCTTGCTTTCCTAGTGGTATTTAATGATGCAAATGATTATAAAAATCTTTGATTTCAGTGTGTTTACCAAGACACTCTTTTAACTATTTTCAGTTCTGCCTTAGATCTTGTGAACTCTTTTTGTGTGCATAAACTATGGATATGTCATTCAGGTGTTTCAGAATGCATAGGAAGAAATGAGAATAAATACAGGACAGTCTTCCTTTCTTACTGTGTTGTTATGATGACTTCTGAAAACAAAGGACAAACATGTCTGGAATGTGAGCATTAAAACCCATTCCAGCACCAGAGATCACATATTCAAGATGACTTCCATTTTGCTTAGGTTCTGGAAGAATATCCCAGACTAAGACTAAGATTATCTTCTGATTCATGAGGAGTTATTTTATACTGATCCTCAGAGAAAGCCTAGAGAGGGTTAGAACTACGTATTTATCCGTATTTACATAGGAGTAACATTTTAGAAAGCTCAGATAATGAGAGCATTACTGTTATTCCAGTATTGCTCTTCTGTATGAAGGTACAGTTCTTGGATCTATGATTTACACTGAGAATAAACTTGCTTATGGACTTCAATTAATGTGGAGAGGGGGAGTGGCCCAAAATAATTTATTATTAAGGGTAAAAAAAAACCCAAAATCTCGTATTTTGTGGCAACAGATATGTTTCTGTTCTGCAAATAATATATTTCCCAGAACCATTATCAATGTGTGTAAGTTACATTATAATAACACACAAGTAAATTTACTTTTTGCCTTTTGAGATAGTAGTGTTTCTGTATTTATAAGAAAATATGGTCTCTTCAATCAGAAGTGTAAAAATGTTTATTAACACATCCTGTTATCTATCCTATAAATTGTCTTAGTAGTACCCTATTTCTTCTGAATCTGGTTCTGCTCTTGTGCTTAGTAATGATACTTCTATTTATAAAAAGATACCAAAAATATTTTGCTACTATGGTATTTATACCTAATGTAAAGGTTCTTTGAATATCCATTGATTTTCCATGAGAAGTAATGGGTCTGAAAAGTTCTTGGATGATGTAAGTTCTTGTGTTAAGTTCTCCTAGACATAGTTCCTTAATCTGTGCTGTTTTCATCAGCAGTATTTGCTTGTTGCCAACATAAAACATTTTCCATATAGTTTTAAAAAAAAGATATAGTGGCTATAGTGGCTATAAAGGCACTTAAGTATCTTGCGCCTAAAATCAACCTATACTTAAAATCTAAAATTTTTGGAAGGTCCATTTTAATGGATAATTCACTGCTCACAGGCCAAGCATATTAGAGATCAGAGATACTTCATTTAATGACTGAAAAGGGAAGTTTCTTGTATTCTTTTTGCTTATTCTTGCTTACATTTTTTCTATATCTTAAGTTTTGGATTTATTCTCTTTTTATTCATTGTTTTCTTTCAAAGATATATTGAGGCCACAAGGTTTGCCTGGCTTGACTGTCTTTATCATAAAGCCAGCCTGAAATAAGGACTTTTACAGAAACAGATGAGCTGTGGGCTTAGGGGAGAGGTGGGAGCCAGCTACCTTCCGTATCACATTTTGCCAATAACGGTTTTCAAACTAGAAAGACGACCAGCTGCAGAATCAACAGCAGGACAGCAGACTGTATTTTATTTCCTATATTCAAATACCTTTTTTCTTCTTTTCTCTCAACAGAGAAGAAAGAGCGATTTTAAAGTAAACATATTTGTAATTCTTTTCATTTTCCAAGTTCCATAAATGTGTTTTACACAATTATGTGGTTCATGGAAATAAACACTTTTGGCCTTACTTTTTTTAGTTAGTTATACAGGAGAAAAGCTGCAAATCTCATTTCTTTCCTTTGTCAGGTGTACAAATTGGTCTCAGTGTTTATTTTTGTAAATTGTTCCCTACCAAAAGTACAAAATATGAGGTACCCAGTACTCTAATTTGTATATACTTCCATGATAAAATTTGTCAAATGATATGAAATATTTTAGATTGTATTGCCTGATACATGTTTTTGTTTTTGTTTTTTTAACTAGTGAAAAAGGCCATAGATTTTAAATCTAGAGGATTTAAATTGTTTCCAGGGAAAGACAACAGCAACAAGTTTTCTATCTGTGAGTGTACTCCTTTTTTGTTACTTTTTTCTAGTGCAAGAGTGAAGTTTGTGGTGTGTTGTTTGTGTGTAATTATTTATGTATTTCTGATAATAGAACTGGTTTCTCCAGTCTGCATGGTGGATTTTTAAATATGGTTCTACTCTAAAGACAGTCTTTCTATAAATCTGGCATTGTTGAAGGACATGTTATTTTGTCAGTAATTTGACAATAAATTTACAGTATTTGCAAGGAAATAAATAGTCAGCCTCCTAGAAGTCAGCTGCAAATTTAGCTGTGAATAGGAGATCTGTTATTTTAGTTGAATATTAGTGGAAGCATCAAACACTGTGCAAACCAAAGCGTTTCCTCATTTATAAGTGCACAACTACATATGAGGTCACTTTTTGAATCTTTTTTTTTAATCATTAAGATTGACATTTTAACTGATTAACTAAGTATAGTTTTAAAAATTTGGAGATGCTTAGTGTCTTCAAGTTTAATTACAGAAATTGGAAACTGAAAGTGCTTAGCATCTCAGTGATCAAGTCCTGATTAAATCATAAGGAGGAGTCAGGCAACTTTCTGGCACAAATTGAATAGGTATGTCTCTAAAACCATTAAAAGGATACTTTTCAAAAAGAATGTGCCATTTTTATAGAGTCCTTTTTGGAATAGAACCACATTTTAAATATTTAGAAGTAAATAAAATGAACTAAATGTTTCACACATGTTGGAATATACTGCATTTCATTATTCTTCACAGGACTGAAAGGACTTGCTTTTGAAGCTCCCTAGGTTGGACATGTTAACATTAATTTTTTTTGTTTAAAGTATCGGTGATGGATTCAGTTTCCAGAATTTAGCAGGAACACATTAGCATATGTTTTAATTTTCAGTGTTAGATTTTAAACTGTCAAGGTATTAGATATGATTTCTTTTTTTATAGAAAGATGTCACCAAGCAGCAAGACCTTTTAATATTTACCAAGACAGAAAAATAAAGCAAAACACACTTCTGTTCAATTTTTGTAATGTAATGTATTGCCATATTCAACTTCTCTGTAAACTGCATCACCTAAATAGTTCTGTAAGACATTTCTGGTTCATTTGAAAACCTTGTATCAAGATATTTAAAAACAAATATTATTTTTATTCCTATTGGGTGAATGGAAAACAAACCGATTATGCAGAATAACAGTAAGATAGTTACAGTAGTGTTTATAAAGTACATATCTGAGGTCTCTGTCCGACGGCCCATCTGCGATTCTGTAGTGACAAATAGTAACACAATAATAATATGATGAATGATAGAAGAAATTGTTTCTCTATGTATTTATTTTGCACTAATCATTACATTTTCTACTGTATAAACTTTAATAGGAATTCCATATTTATAATGAAGTACCAGATACTCACGATAACCAAAGCTGGTTGTTATTTAATTAACGATGAAATTTATCAACATATTTTTAAAGGTCTTTAGATAGTTTCATATGTTATGATATTCTATGTGAAGCTGGAAACTTCTTTATCTTCTTATCACCTTAGTGATTTGTACCTTTAGTGATCATAATCGTGTCATAAATAGATAACTAATGTTTTATATTGTAATCTAGCATTTGATTCTCTAGTCGCTTTGGTAGCTGAGGATGTTGAAGACACAGTATTTCGTAAGAAACTTATGTATTTGGCTGTTGACTAGATAATTTTCTCAGTTGGCCTCAGCTGGGTCTGTACTTACATTTCAATGACAGATAGGGTCCTTTAAAAAAAAAACCAACAATGTCCAACATTCAACTGTTAGTGAAAATAAGGATAAATTAATACATATTTTGCATTATGCCTTGTATTATCAATATCTTTAGAAATTTTCACTTTGCATTCTCATCGTATGTCCTTTCATTATTTTTCATCTCTTTTATTTAATGTATCAGTTGTATAACATTCAATACTAATGCACAGGTGATTTTCAGAGAGTAAAGCCAGAATGGTGATACTTGACACGATGACACACTTTGAAACAAGTATGCATCAGCTTCAGTTTAGAAGTGCTGATATTAACAAATGAATTAATCGGTGGATCTAATTCAATCTGGATTAGAACTCTGGAGTTTCTTGATACCAGTTTCATGACCAGATCATGAATGAATGCTTTCCCTCGATGCATTTAATTTACTACAGGAAACCCTTTCATTGCTTATTTTCATATGAGCATCTGGGGTGTAAAACAAAAATATATAGACAGATATCTGTGGAATTACATAGAGCTACTGTAGACTGAAAAGTCAAACATTATGTCTATAAAAGTGATATCAATACAAAAATCCTAAACTGTGAAATTACTTTTCACTAGGTATATAACAGAAATCAGATTGGGTTTATAATCGTGCAAATGCATTTTGGAATTGGGATCAAATCAGAAATCAGTATCTACCTATAACACTTTCCTCTGTATTTTTATTGCAGTATATGTCTTAATTTTTAATAATTTAATTATTTTACTGATTTTCTTTAACATAAGTATTTATATTTTTATTTATGAATATTGATATTTCCATATATTATCCTTTAAAATTATATTCTGTAGAGTATTTCTAGAAATGAAACTTTATACAAAAGGTGTCAAAACCCAGTAGGATTTTCCAGCTTCCATTTCTGGTAGAAATTGAAGTGTATAATAGTTCTTGTGTCTTGCAATCCAGTAGACTATTCTTTTTATATAAATATTTGCTCTATTACCTGTGTATGGTGAAACAAAATGTACAAAAGGAAAATAATTATTTGAAATATTAAAACATGAATTAAAATAAATAGAAATAATGTTGCTTAAACAATATTTCTAATTTTTACAGTAAAACATTCTTATGTGTGCATTGATATACAATGCATGGCCAGATGGCACCATTATAATTTCTACAATATTATTATCAGGCATCATTAATATTTTTTTAACTATAGTTTTAATATTTATTTAATGTCAGAAAAGTTTCAGTGTCTTCTCTATATATGCAGCCTACTTACGATGATCCTGAATTTCTCATGTCTCATAATGAAGCACCCAGATATTTCAAAGAGAGAGTTAATTCTAAATGCTTATCCAACAAGATGACCTTGTTAAATGCAGCCTATGGAATTGTAATTGTCAGAGAAATATATACATATATCCCAACACTAGCATGAATGTGGATTTCTGTAGCTAGTGTGCTTTCATCACATGTACACCTATTGGAGGAGGGAAAAAATGAAATTTGAAACCAGGAGGAAGACTCCTCCTGGCCCAAAAGTCCCCTGAACATATAGATCCAGATGAACAGAGATGGCCTTGGTTTGCTTTTAGAGCAACGTTGAACATGTTACAGGTGTTTTGGATCAGAGGAGGGTAAATACTACGGTTCCAGTTGACATGGCCTGAGCTTGGTAGGTTTTTGGAGCAGTTGCTAAGTTGACATGTTTTCTGTTTAAGCCTCTGCGCCA
Organism: Dasyornis broadbenti; assembly: GCA_013397935.1. NCBI lineage: Eukaryota > Metazoa > Chordata > Aves > Passeriformes > Dasyornithidae > Dasyornis > Dasyornis broadbenti. The sequence goes on from VZRN01000728.1 coordinate 869,168, forward strand.
TTTGTGTTTGGCCTTTGACTTTCTGAGGGGTACCAAACCAATTCTTCCCTTTCTGTGTGTGTAAGAAGACAAATTTCAAGGAAGGGAAACCCCCAAGTATCCTTATTATATTCTTCTTCATTAAAAACTGCAATTTAATGAACACCCTTTAGAAGTATAGTTAGAATCTACTTATTTTTTTTCATCCAGTAGTGTGGTTACCCTAGTTATATGCAAACCTTTTCCTCAAAGGGAAGTAAAATTTTCATACTGCAAATCCACTGGTCTAGTTCAAAGATGAATAAAAGTTAAAATCTTTTTCTGCTTAGTATAAATCACTTGGCTTCATGTCAGCTTGGGGTTTTTTTAAGTACTTTTTTGTCAAGCCATGAATTTATCAAGTGATAGCTGACCAACCTCCTTTGATAATTTTTCAGTTTTGTGAATAGGTGGTTGAATGTGCTGAGGGTTAGATTGTTACATACAAATTTCTGGAAAAATACAGAGAATGGTTCACAGGAAGTTTCTCTCTGAAGATCCATTTTAGTTTATTGTAAGATAAATGTATGCAAATCAAACTGGCATTTTGAGTTTACCTTCAGATCCCCATATTTTGGGAATATATACATTTTCAATACTGATTAAGAACAATTCTCTCAGCAGGAGCATATGCATTCAAGTTTTATTATAATTCAAGGAGAAAAGGTCAGCTCTTAGTGGAGATGACATTTATTAGCGTATGTTCAGAATAAAATCTTACAGCCCTAAACCTGATGAACACTCCTTTAAATGTTAATGTTTCTAAAGAAATAATAATAGCATTCAATAATATTGCAAACAAACAAAATAGCTGATTTAAACATCCTATAAAAAACTTGTGTTTTTTTTTTGAAAAAAAATCAGAAAATACATGTTTTGTTTATTATAGGCAGGAAAAACTTCAGCACTGAAACTAGAGTTTATATGGGTGATCATATTCTGTATAAAATCTGTTTTAAAAGACCCCAAATGAAAAGAACATACTTTTTCATATTTGTTAATTGATTAACTCTGTATTTTCTAAAAACTTTATTATTTTATCTCTTCTTTATTTTTAATTTTATTTTATTTTGTTTTGTTTTTGTTTTTTTTTTCAGTAAATGAGGGAGGTATTAAACAGGCGTCCAATTTGTGTCCAGATCCCGGAGAACCAGAAAATGGAAAACGGATAGGCTCAGATTTTAGGTAAAATATAAATCCTATCATTGTATCATTTCTCTAATACTGAACTTGGAAAATGTATATGTTTAAAATGTGTTACTGTTGCTAAGTATTCTTTCAAAACTGACCTTCTTAGTAAAAAGTGGAGTTCTGTATAAAATTATGTAATGCAATATGGCGTGTTCTTAGTAAGCAAAAAGTTAAAATGTGTACTTAGAAGAGATCATATATCTTTGAAAATCTGGCAAAAATTGGATTGAAGGTAAGTTTAAGTTATTTTCTCATGTAAATACTTGTAAATGTGTTAGATTTATAAATATTGAGCATACCTGTTGTACTGGAGGTTTTTGCAAAGGACAAAGCAAAACTGAATATTACGCAAGAAGAAAAATAAAACGTCAGAGAAGAAATTTCAGAATGTACAGAAATATTCATTGGACTCTGATAGAGAACATTGCATCTCCTACAGTATGTTTTTCAGGAACCCAGAAGTTTGATACATACAGAGTTATTTCCCTAGTAGTCCTCTCATTGGTTTAGCACTCTTAATGCAGATTATTTTTTAAATTAACTTTTATGTATCCTCCTCTGCTATCTTTCAAATTCCTTATCTTTTAAGATAAAAAAGGCTTTCAATAGTCCTTTATAACAGTCTATATTGTTTTCTTAGTGAACATGACTCCTAATTTCAGTATCACCAGTGGTTGATGAGTAGAGACATATACATAATCACTGTTTGAAAATGTTTTAGATTAATTTTAATCTTTTTTTTATCTGAGTTTCTGATTTTTTTTCCTTTTCAGTTGTTGAACATTTATTTAAAAGGGTTAATAATATTTTATATTTGACATATAAAGACACTTTAGACTGTATAAAAAAATAAGTCTAAAGCAGTGTTCATTCACATCATATGCTAATTTCACATTATGTTTACAGCTCTCTTCAAAACACCTTAATGATGAAAGAAAAAAGGATAGAAAGAAATATAAGAGAGATAAGTTTTAAATTAACTGGTTTCATTAACATTCAGGTTTGTTTTCTATATATTCTATATTGTACATATCACACAGCACACTTCTAAGCATTTGAATATAACTTGTTAGAGTAATCTGATGTACAAAGATTTTCCAGAATTATAATACTTCATTCTTTTACATAACTTCTTGTTCTTTCTTGTGTGTGTTTTGTCTTATCTCCTCCTAATCAAGCAGAAGACAGGATTGACAATTACATCCTAAGTAAAAGTGCTAACAGTTAGTTATTATAATTTCTCAATTAGTCATTATAGTCTCCCTTTTTGTCTAGTTTTCTGAAATGCAAAAGTTCAATGTGCATCAGAGAAACCTTTAAACTAATATAAAAATGTAATTTCAAATGTTAGCTGGTAAAAAAGTTTATATTTTTCAGAGAAATAAAATTAGCTGTATTTAACTGTCATACTTTTGAGAATCATTACTTTGGCTTGTGTTTTGTATTCTAATTTCAAAAATATGGCTTGACAGGGAAAGCCTTTGATGGACAATCTGCCAGTTCTTCTCTAATGTTATCTCTGCAAGTGATCATGAAAAGATCTACTTGCCAAGATTATTCTAGTTAAACTTATGTGAGGGGCAGTACCTCGAAGAAGATATGATGATGATCGTGCCCTCATTTTTCTTTTTAGAACAAAATATTAAGATTTAAGTTAGAATTATTTTTCACTTTACACTGGGATGATGTGACTATCAGGCTTTCCTATTTCAAATGCATTTATGAGAAAATTAAAGGAAAAGGCATTCAAATTACTGAAAAATAATATACAAGATATACAAGTACCAGAGTCAATATATTTTCCAGTATTTCTTTTCCCTAATTTCTCACTAATCTTGGTGATTTTCTTTTCTCTTAAAAAAAACCAAAAAAACAAAAAAACAAAAAAACCCACACCAAAAAAAAAAACAAAAACAAAATAAAAAAACAACCCCAAATTATCTGTTGGGATTTGTACTTGTAAAGAGCAATATTGGTGCACATTAGTAAAACATGTGCATTTATCTCAAGTTGAACATTTCATACATCGATAAAAGGTCTTATGGAGAACAAAAGCAGACTACAAATTTTCAGCAGTCTTGATAAAATTCTGTTTTAAGTTAACTTGCTTTCAGTTCTTGTCATTACCATAATGGTTGTTCAATTGCTTCATAAGCTTCCAAAATAAGAATGTTACAAATTCTTTAAAATAAATAAGACATTTACATTTAGCTAAAAACATCCAGTACTATGGAAAATCTTTTCCAGGCTGTCTTATATCTGACAGAAAAATAGCACACTTTCACCTTTCCCTTCTTGAAGTCACTCTCTCTATAATGAAGGAAATAGCTTCATTTTAAGCTTGTCTCTTTTTTCCCCTTCTGAAACGAAAGTGACAATTCCAATTACAATGCCTTCATTTGAAAATACGGTATTTTGAAGAAGGGTTTAGTTCTGTCTTTACTAAGATCAATCAAAATTTAATTTCTGTACAATTTAATATATTGTAGAGAAGATCATGCTCTTGTCACATCTTCTTAGCTTTCTTCAAATGTGAAGGTGTAGGTTTGGAAGCATTGTATTGCAGTTTTACTTCTGTTCTGATTCCAAACTGCCTGCTCTCAGTACATTCATTTCCACTTACATGGTTCTTACACAGACTTAAAAAATCTGTAATGCAAGCTCTAAGACAAACTGGAGCATTCCATTATATTATTTGGGGCCTGGAATTCCATGTTTACCCTTTTGGATATTTTTTCTAACGCAAAAATTCGCCATAGCTGTATTTTGGAATATTAAAGGCATAATTGTTTCTGATGCTACATGCCTATTTGAGCATAAAAGATTTTACAGGTTGAAATAAAGTCAAGAAGACTTACTTACAGCTGCCAGCTTTTCCTGTACTGAGAAACACATTGTACTTCAGAAAGAAAACTTCCCTTCCCTGGGAGTTTCTTAAAATTTTAGACACATTAGTGATTCTTCTGCTGGAATTTCCAATTTTGCTTTACTTGTTATACATTTAAATAACCATCTTTTCCAAATGTCTGGTTTTAGAATCAATGCCACTATGAAAAAGATACTATGTCATAGGTAAAAAGTTTTCATGTTGTCTTGTTTCTTCTTTTCTTTGTTTCTAGTGGAGTAAACATATCCAGATTGAATTATCCTTGAACAGGTGTTTTATTATGAGGCAACCATATTCTTCCACCAACATCTCAAAGTTCTGTCTTTCTAAAAAAAATGAACGAGCCCATCTCTATCCCTCTATCTCTGTAGTGTGGTCCAACTTGGATTTAAAGATGAGATTCTAATCAAACTTGTATCCCAACAAAGCAATGAATACTGTTGGACAAAAATGCTGGTGTAGTCTTAAAAATACATATTCTACTGAGTGAAGGAAGAATATGAAATTTTTGTGAAGGACAATTTATTTTACCAATAGGTTGACTTACAGTAGACCTGTAATGATAATACTGTCTTTCATTTTCTATTATACATTAATTTATAGTTATTTTCTTTGGAAGAATGAAGTTCAACATTAATTGACTAGATTGATTGAAAGTATCACCCTTGACTTCCTTAAATAATCTCTCAGTCACATATTCTTCTCTGCAGATATGCATGGTGAGCTTCTAGACTGAAACTTGAAGCCAGACATCCCAAAAAATTTAAAAAAACCTTGATTTTCAGTGTGAGATATGAGGCTAATTTACAGGGCATCTGTGCATCTATCACTTTTGAACAGCTAAGTGGTTCCTTTGTCAAGGACGAGTGCCTGATAGAACAAGCTTTGTGAGAAAAGGTTACTTTTTTTTTTGAAGTTGAATTACCAATGACCTCCAGAGTGCCGGGAAATCCTCTGAAACTGAAGTTTAGTAATCACTTTAGCTTTTTCAGCACACAGGAAGGATTTTTCTTGATCAGAAGTGTGGAAGATTCAGAGATTCTAACATTATATCATGAAATCCTAGCATTTTGCAGTAATATTTCCAAGTACTTCATCAACTGATCTATGAAAATATTCCTATGGATGTTCTTAGCTTGAGAGAGATGCTGTGACTTAGCTCAGTTCTCATACGGTGACTCAGAGAGACAACAGTAGAACCTGTTGGTAGCTTGCACATAAAAAATTGTGGATCAGTAGTGTGTAGAAAGTTGCTACGTTTTAAAAAAAAAAAAATCCACTGTACATAATCTTGAAAGCTTACATATCTTCCGGGGTTTTTTGCTGCAGGTGGAGGAAATAATATATGTGCTTAAATACTGATTATTTTCTTTACGCTAGCATTAAAATATAACGTTAAGTTAGCAATTTTATAGAGATGGACTTCAAGAGCTGATGTTTAGTTACTTCTGGCTGTTCATTTTCTTCTGTAGCTAAAATGGTGTCCTCTCTCAATTTGTTCAGTTGCAGATATGAGCAGAATAGGTTAATACATCAGAAAGGTGCGACTCTTGAGTATACTTTTTCCTATAATTTTCAGTTGATTGCCAATGAAATAAAATGGGACTTCAGTCTACAAATTCAGATGTGTTCCCTGTGTATGAGTGCAAAAATCCAAACTGCATTATCTTCTTCTTCTATTCTGTCGCACCTATTCCATATAACATTTACAAGAGAAATGTAAGTTCAAAATGCAAAATAATACAATTTATCACTACAGCTGCGCTTGAGGTTTTGATTCCTTTCATTATTGATTATTTTTCAACAATAATTTAAAGAATATCTCAAATAATGGAGGAAAATAACCTAAAATGAGGTAGTTTGCTACATAAATGCCAACCATTGAATTATACAATTCAGCATAAACTTCATATGAAGTTCAAAATTTTAAACTTGCTCTTTCTCATCCTTTAGAGATTCTGTAGCTTCATTTTGGACTCCTTACTGCTTTTAGTTTCTGTTGTTTAAAGAGCAATTCCAAATTTGAGGCACATGCTGAAAACTTCAAAAATAGATAGGAGATTAAAGTTTTGCCAATTTTTTATACTAACTTTCTTATTAAATATTTATTCCAACTTTTTCCTAAGAAAAATATATCCATAGTTTGGGAGTTTTAATGAAAATGACGATCATCATTTGTCCTAGTAGAAACAGAAATTTGCAGGTAACGTTACTGAGAGACAGAGGTCAAGCATCCGTTTTTGGAGTTATGACCTTCCTTAGCCCATTATGTTGTATATGCAAAAACTTTACATTAAGTCAGAACAAATTAAACAGCTTAAGTGAGTCATAGAAATATTGATTGAAAAGGTCCTTCAGAGGGCATCCAGTCCATCGTCCTGCCCAAAGTAGGACTAGTAAGATCAGCTGTGGCTTTATTTAGCCAATCCTGAAAACTCACAAATTTGAAGATTTCACAAGAGTTTGAGTATGCTGTTCCAGCCCTGCCCTGCTTTACTGAAGGAAATATTTTGTAAAGTAAAATCTGCATCTTCTAAACTGTGCCTTGTATATTATTTGCCACATTTAGAAAAGTTTGGCTTCAATATCTTTGTAAGGGCTCCTGAAGTAGTTACGGTCTGCTATTAAATAATACCTTAGCTTTCGCTTTGTCAAACTAATTAAGCCTAGCTGCCTGAACTTTTTGCTGTAGGTCACATGCTTTAAGCCTCTGACTAATCTTCAAACTCTTGAGTTTTTACCAATCTCTCTGTTGAAGTGGGAGGCAAAACATTGGGCTTAATATTGCAGATACAGCTTCACCAGCTGAGTAATAATTTCGTTTGATCTGCTGCCACCACTTTAGTATTGTTAAATATATAGTTTGTTTTATTCAGAATGAGAACAGTTTACAGACCAATAGTGCAGAATGCTGTACCTCTATTTGTTGAGTTTCATGAGTTTCTGTTGGCCCTGTGCTGGACTTAGTCAGGCATCTGGATTTGTAGGTCTGCTCTTCAGTGTGTCAGCTACTTTTCCTGCTTTAGTATGATCCCTAAATATATGGATACATAAATTCTGTCTCACCGTCAAGGCTGAGATGAAAATATTAAACAACATCAGACCCCATATTGATTTCATTACTGTCCACTAGCGGAATATGAAGCCATTGATACCTACCTTTTGAGCACAGCTGCCAGGCCGATTTTGAATGTGTATCTATTCAGTGAGTATTTTGTCAGCGCTCAAAAGACACTGCTGTAAAAGTTGCTGTCAGAAACCTTGCTGATGTTGAGCACTGTTACATCTGCCACTGGTCCATGTAGCCAGTCATTTTGTCATAGAAGACAATCAAGATGTTCAAATATGACTCAGCTTTGGTAAATCTGTGTAAGTGTTCTTAATTTCGTGTTTGTGCTTTACTAGAGCATGTATTCTTTCCAGAGATTGATGTAAGAGTCCCAGCATCTGCTTGTCCTTTAAAAGTTCATGTAATGTTAGCCTTTCTACAATCAATCAGAACATCTCATCACCATAGTTTTTCACAGTTGATACCCACATTGCACAGACTCTGTCAATTTTTTCAGCACCCTTTGGTGAAAGCTATCTGGCTCCCTGCCTTTGAATACAGCTACCTCCTTTTACCTGTTGTTCCCCAGTATTGGCTGTCCCTCTTCTTCACAAATCATATTGATACTTACAGATGCCTAGGAGGACATCTGCTGTAGAAATTGATGCAGAAGAGGCGTTTAGTGCTTCTACCTTTTCCGTATTGGATTTCAGCACTACAAGATTGCTTCCTCCATTTACAAATGAACTCTCATTGTATATGAACTTCCTTTTGTGACTAAACTAACATACCCAAAGAAGCTCCTCTGTGTACCAGTGTGCCTTACCAGCCTTAGCTTTAGCTAGAATCTTGTCCAAAGAGTCTAATATGTGAGGGACTACTGAATTAGTAGATCCAGTTCAGCAAGTTCATTAATCCTAAATGATGAGAACATCGACTATAAATATTCCCTGTATTCTAAAGATTTTCTCTGAAAATTCCCTTTTTATCACTTTTAGTGTTAGCATACTGGACTAAATGAACCACTCTGGCCATTGACTGCATCCGCAGACAATTTTTAAAAATATATTCTGCTTTTGAAATTTGTTGAGATTTTCATGCTATCCTTGAGATTTTTCTTTTTTTGGTGATGTTTATGTGTATTATATACAACAATGAACAACTTCATAGCTATATCACGCTTCAGTTCTCTTGAGATTTACAAAGCAGATACTGTCTACTCACACTTTTAGGGGCTTTCATCTGGTTAGCAGTTTGGATCAAATATAATTCAGGAAATCAAACTGTCCTTATTTTTCTACACTATTTTTGGTCATTTGTTCCCACAATCGGTTTTCGGACTACTCTGCCATTTTTCTCTAAAATGATACTGCCCACAGTGCAAAGGTTCCACTAAAACCAGCGTCCATGGTCTGATTTTCTCACTCCACAATTTTTAGTTGTCTAGCATACCAAAAGGCTGAGATCAGATCTCTCACATGTCCTCCTACAGTAACTCTGGATATATAATAGATACCATCAATCTTATCAAGAATATCTCTTTGTCCTGTAACATGATCCTTAAATTATTTGAGATTCTGTCAAAGAAAAAGAAAATAATAATAAAAAAAAACTTAAAACCACACTGAAATTGCTGCTATGTCACCACAGCCCACAAATCCTCATCAAACCCTTGGCCTAGTTCTCTAGAAAAAAAATAAATCTAAAGAATGTATATATAAGCCTATCTTTTTTTCATTTTGTCTTAATAATTATTTCCTGGTAATTTACATGTCCTTTTCGAATCTTCATATTCACCTCATGTGCCTCATGCAGCTTACTGTGGTGGGAAGTGACACTTTACCCTCTTGTACTCAAGTTATCAAACTTTTTTTAGAGAAAGATGAATTTCAAATTGAATTCTTCTATGTCACAGATTAAAGATGTTGGAAAAAACTTATCATCATCTGAACCAAGAAGGATCTCTCCTTTGATCTCTGAATGTGCCATTCACTTAGGAGTTGGACTCCATGATCCTTGTGGGTACCTTCCAATTCAGAATATTGTATGATTCAGTGATTCTCTGATACTAGGCAATTTTGAAAGAATTGCTCTGTTTCTATTTTTAAGAGTGTATAGGTAGATAATGACAGCAAAATATTAAAAAACGCTAATCTTGACTATGCTTTTAAGTTCCTCAGAGACACATTTTCTTAACGTTTTCTTGACAAGCTCTCTATTACTGTCTTTTTTAGTTGCTCTTCCATAGGAACTGATCTCTGACTCTTCCATTTTCTTTCTTAGACTTTATCATCTGCCTATCTAACTGTCCTTAGAAGGTCTCACTCACACAGCATATATGTCACAGATTTTGTAAATTATCCAGTCTCACTCTGTTTATGAGTCCAGTCATATGCTTATGGTCATATACTGTAAACATATCAGTTTACTATAAAAACTGATTTGGACAAGTAAAATGGACTCCATAATGTAAGTGTTATTTATACTTTTGTAGGTGATAAAAATAATTATCATATTTGCACAGTCTTCATAATCACTCAGACCTCTGAAATTTTTGCCTGTTACAGTTTTTTTACTGTGAGTTTAATTTTATTTGTAAATGGTGTACTTCCTGCTCAGCATTTCCTCCTTAAATCAGTCCACGGTTAGTTAAAGGAAATATATTTCCATGCTATTTTTCTTCAGGTGTTCCTTTTTTTTTTTTTTTTTTAATAATCGAAGAGGCTCAGATTTTCTCGACATGACTTTCTAAAGCAGATAGATTATTATGAAAATCTAATCTTGAGAAAGATATTCTTGGCTTCCTGATTGCTATCTCTTGAACTTTCCTACCCATATAGCCCCTGTAGCAACTGTGAATAATTTTTAACATTAGTGATAGATAATCTTTGTGTTTCACAGTTTTAAATTGCCTCCAACTGTATGATCTGTCTTGTGGCTCTTTTTCCTCAGTCTCATATAAAAGCCTTTCATCTGTACATTGCAAGGGCCTTTACATTATGGTTACTTTTTTATTTTCTTCAGTTTTTCACTTTTATATCTTTTTTGGTGGATTGGGCAGCTATTCTTTATTCCATTCTTTCACAAACATTCTTATTTCTTACACAAACAGGAACTGTTTTGGAGTAGTTTATGAAGCTGTTTATCCACTATCAAATTCTCCTTTTCAAAGATGTCTGTTCAGGTGACTGTATCTGCTTTCATGTCCTCATTTCTTATTATCTTTGTCTCTGTAAGGCTCAGGTACTCCTCACATTTCATCAGCTCTATTGTGCTGACACCATTCCTTTTCAAACGTCTAAGATTTCTAACTCCCTTAAGTTAATTCTTGTTCTCATAAGTATCAATCTTCTTTAGTAGTTTTTTTCATCATAGATGCGTTTGAATAGATTACCAAACAAAAGTTATTCTCTGGAATGTGTGCTCAGCCTTTCTATTTTTCTCTTTGCCTTTGTGAATTGAAGAATTGCAGCACTAAAATGGCTATCTGTAAGGAAAGAAAAACACAGCTTGTTCTTTGCAAGCCAAACCCTGCAGCAAAAAATTAATTTCAGTATGTGTTTTGGCAAAAATGAATGTCATACCTTGTGGGACCAAATCCAGATTTGGAGATCCCAGCCAAGTAAATATTTTTTTTTTAACAAAAAACCATTTTTTAAACAAATATCTAATGTATCAAAGACAGGAAAATGTTATCCATCTGAGGAGGTTCAGATAACTGCATGGCTTACAGCATTATACAGGAAGGCTGCTATAACAAACTCTTGGGGATTTACTCCACATTTAATCTTAAAATACCCAGAGAACTGTATCACAGTGTAGCCAAGATCTTGTAAGTCATGTGTATGTGTAAAACATTTTACAGCTGTGACAGACAGCCTTTAAAAACAGCAAGCTGAAATAACGGAGTGTAAGATACTGATGTCAGAGAAAGGTCTGATATATTGGCTATTTTCAGCTGTGATCAGGATTTGAAACCATAATGATATTAAAGGAAAAGAATTATCTCAAGAATATACATGTTGAGTTATTAATATACATGTTGAGTTATTCAACTTTGACAAACTGACCCCGCCTCCAAAATCCTCCTCTCAGAAAAACTGAAGAAACAACCAAAAGAAAACAAAACAGGGTTTTCTGGAGTTATTTCTTGTTTTGTTCTATGCTAAGTTTCCAACACCAAATGTCAGCTTCATATGAAAAGTACAAAACCTTCTCAAGCCAGCATTATAACTTCATAAATATCCAAATTAATATAGGAAACTTTTATTAATAATATACTAATTTTAAAATACAAGAAATATTATTAATATCTAACCCTTTTCTCTGGTATTGTGCTCCACTTTTCAATGCCCCCCAGTTGTAATGTAAAAAGCACCAGATTTCCTCAAGAAGAATCAGAGGTGGGAGATATTTGCAGCAAATAATTTATATCCTGAGGTCTTCACTGGAAAGAGTAAAATGTTTATAACTTTAAATATTTCTTTTTCAGTCTTGTAATTGTCTTTTTGACTTTTCTTCTAGGTGATTCCCTTTTATCTCTTTCACATTGTTTCCTTACTTCAATTGCCATCAATAACTACTTTTAGTTACACAGTGTTCAAATTTGTCAAATTTTTACTATGTGGAGGTCTGAACTGAGGTCAGGAAATAGACACTTGACCTCCAAATGTCTGTTAAAAGAGGTAAAGCAGCTCCAGCCAAAGTAGGCCCAGAGAAGGCTGAACATTGTGCGCTGTAAACCTAGTACACAGCCTTCAGCCTTTTAGTACTCAAAGCAAAAATTTCTGGATTACATGTTTGTATTGTTTAGAATGAACCTTCATTCTAAAGGAAGGGAAAAAAAAATCTATTTGTTAAAAAATGCTTCTTTTTGTGTCACTATTTGATTTTAGCTTGGGAGCAACAGTACAGTTCTCCTGCGATGAAGATTATGTGCTGCAAGGTTCTAAAAGTATCACCTGTCAGAGGATAGCTGAAGTTTTTGCTGCATGGAGTGATCATAGACCTGTATGTAAAGGTAAACAGAAATTCTTACTGTCCCAGTGATTTTTCCATTATGCATCTATCCATTGTTTGATAGCCAATCCTATTAAATTTTTGTAAGTACCTGAACTTTCAATCCTACTTTTTTAGTAAAAAAGAATTCACCTCTGCTGTTTTGTTTAACACAAACTTTGTATTTCAGTATGCTTGTTTTACTAGGCAAGTTACATTGTGAATTTGGCCTCATAAGGAGCTGATGAAAACCTATCACATGCTAAATGTTAGGACTTATCAAGATGGATATCAAAATTGCAGTGATTTAGTATAAAATCAGTAGTTCAAGAAGCTTCTTCATTACACAGTCTATAAACAGAGAAGAAATTCTTGAATTTATAATTGATAAGTAGTGGAGAAGTAAGTCTACACCTGATTTTGACCCTGAGCAAATGGATAAATGGCAAAAAATTCAGTAGGAGAAGAAAAGCACAAGGGAATTTTGCTGAATGTATTTGATGACTTAATACAACAGCAAGTAGGATGATGAATACCTGAATCAAGGAACAAAAGTGTTAGTGTGTAGGTACATACCAGATATTAATATATATAATGAAAATATTAGTGTGCGCAAGTACACAGAAATTGTCATAACTACAATTTTTTTTTCCTGGAATTCAAACTTACAGTACTACCAAGTGTCTGTTAGGAATATTTCAAGTTACTATGAATAATAGACATTGGGGGTCAAAGACAGCTTTCATTCCACTATAGAATGACATGGTTCCTTTGAGACCTTCTCGTGTGGCTAGACCAAGAAAAGGCAGCAAACACAGCTCATAACTCTTCCACAGCATACAGGCAAAGGAGCTGTGCTTTATATCTCAACTCTACCCCAAAGGATGGACCCACATATTCAGATGGAACAGCAAATCTTTTCTAGAACATTCACTGTGTTCCCCTTCCTGATTTACTTCCCACACTCAGATACAAGCTGCAAGAAGTCATACAATTTCTTATTAAATATGTGAACAACAAACTATGCTTGACATTAATCTTACTCATGACCTTAATGTCTTCATCTGCTGATCCTAAGTGAGGAGCCTTCCTCTCACCTTTCTGCCCCCTGCTTGCTTCCAGGCTTCTGGTGTTACCTTGAACAGATTCTTCACCAGAGTATTTCTCTGAGGGTGGTGCAAAAGTGTCATTCTTTCTAGAGGCTAATGTGAGCAAAGGAACAAGCCCTCATCCAGCAGCACCTGAATCTTCCTGTGTTCAGTATTAATCAAACAAACATGTTTTGGGAAAGTGAGGCAACTGTAGGATTATTTCACATATCTAAGTGTAAATTTTTTTATTGAATTAGGCAAGATGGTATGTCAGAATACAGTGGAAGAAATAATTCTTTACCTTTTGCAGTTTATGTGCTGTCATAATAGTCACTGGAGAAATAGGATTGAGCTCATGTTTACTTGAGGTTGCTTGTCAGTTTTACATCTTCATATAGGAAAAGTTAACCAGTAAAACATTCAACAAAGATCTGAATATCAAGGAAAGAATAATAAAAGTATTATTGACTTCAACAGACTAAGAATTTAGTGCCTTAAAAGTGTAATTTGCAAGCACAAAGGACACAGTTTATATCCTTTGTTTTATTTGTGATAAAGATGCAACCTACATAAATAAAAATATCTTCATTTTTACTTGACAGGTTGTTGTAAATAACCATACAGACTTTGATTTGAAAATACATGCCCTTTGTAGTCTTTAGAAAGAGATAACACTGTTTTGTGTAAGTCTAACTTTTAGAAGTTTCCTTAAAAATTTCAGTGCTTCAGCCATTTGTTCAATGGGTTGTACACAGGTTATAGGAGAAAAAATGCTGACATGCCATACACCAATATATATGCATTTAAAAAGCACATATGCACAATGATAAAAGTGATATTTTTTTCTACTAAATTTTTCTTTCTATTTTTTTTTCTTCTGTATTTTTCAAATTTAAATAAATTTGTCTTTCAGGACATTAATGAAGTTGGCATAAGCTAGTCCTTGAAGCCTTCTAAAAATAGGGCTGTTTCTCTTACTGTAGGTATTCTTTTTGCTCCAAATACTTTAAACTTTTTTTAAGATTGTAAGCTTAGACACAAGAGAGGGTCTGTTTTATTCTGTCAGAATAACTAAACATGAATGTTCTACTCTCTTGTAAAAGGTGGTTCTATTTTTGTTCAATGGAATTTTAATTCATCATGTCTCTATTAGAGTAAGTTAGAGATTGGTTTATGAATCTGCTACTTGTATTTTCTATGTGAATTAAAAGGTGAATCTCTTTTTGCAGTCAAAACTTGTGGATCCAATCTTCAGGGACCTGGAGGCACTTTCACATCACCCAATTTTCCGTTTCAGTATGACAGCAATGCTCAATGTGTGTGGGTCATCACCGCTATCAATAATAATAAGGTAAGTTTAATATTCTGGGTTTGCTTTTTAAAAAAGAAGCAAAAAACCCCCACCAACCCTTCCCCCCCGCCCCCCATAAAAACCCCCAAAACCAAATAAATTAAAGCTCGTATAGACCATAACACTTTTCACTAATATGATTTATCTCCACAGTCTGGCTGTTGTACTAGGTGCATTTCAGATATTTTTTAAAAATGTCTGATATTAGATGAGTATGGACAGATGTTAAAACCACTTGTTTCCCCTAAGATCATTTTGCTTTTTGTATGCCAAGTAAATTGTATCATGTTTTTACGTGATTCTCTAAATGAATTCCCAGAAGCAACTATCCAGTGATATGAAGCAATGTCATGGGTCCACTAGTATTGTGTTATAACCAGAAGAGCTACTTCGTGTATAAGACTGTTTATATCATATTTGGCCTTCAGCTATATGAGAAATCTCTGAAGTTCTTTAATTCACTTTCCCTTCATGAGGAACTGTTCTGAAGTTGTTTATTTCATTTTCTGAAGCACTGTATTAAAATGCTGTATATTTTATACCTACACTTTAAAGCAAAAGTATTGAGAGTTCTGATAATGTCAGATGAGTCAAAGTAGGGCAATAAAGCTAAGTTATGACACCAGTTGTCTTTAATTTCAGGAACTAGACACCTGGCAGCAAAGGCTATATTCTACTTCCAGGTGTATCATTTTGTCTGAACTGAGTGTAATGGTAATTTAGGTGTAATAAAACATAAATTAGCTGTGCAGCTCACAAATGTTTTATAAAGGACTGTCAACATCTGTGTTGGCTGGTACACGGGTATATTCTACCTCTAATTTCTGTCTTATATTGCCATCTGCATCACACTCCATTAACTGATCAGATTGGTCTGGAAGGCCCACTCCTTTGCACGTGAGTTTGTCAGAGGACTCAGTGAAAACCTGACTACATTTCAAAAATCATTTAGCTACATGGGTGTATTTCTCCCTCTAATTTTACAAAGTCCTGTGTGGAAGCCATCCTTCTGTTCCAGTTTGGTAGAAGAAAAAAAGGATATTTATACAAGTGATTAGAATTTTATAGTAAAGATTATAAATGTGTTTGCGGGGGAGGTTGTTTGATCCTTATTCCAAGGACTGCTAATCCAATTTGTCCAATTTATAGGTTAAAAAAAAAAAGTCAATAGTCCTTGAAAAATGGTGCAGTCTCTGTTCCACAGATGGGCAAAAGTTCAAAAGTAATAGTTAAGATCCATTTCTCTATCCCAAAGAATTTTCATATTTTTATTTCTTTAATTAAAAAATATTTGTGAGCAAGACGAAATCTGTATACACATCTAGAATTTCTGAAAGTTTTGTCAAATGTACCAGCAGATAGAATTTAGTATCATACTATTTGAGGAAATGAAACACAGCTACTACACTTTGAACAAGTTCTCTAAATGGGCTGAAAATCTCCACTGAGCTGTTGAATGAATTTAAGACCCATGTGGCCAGGTATTGCATTAAACGGTTTCCATTCTTAAATGCATCAAGGGCATACCTACATAACAAAAAAAAAAAAAA
>VZRN01000728.1:885343-1104860 GCA_013397935.1 Dasyornis broadbenti
TCTACAAATGATAGAAACAAAACTTCAAGCTCACAGACTGGTATGTATTTACTGACAAATCACAGGTGACTGCAAGTTAAGATATTAATAAGTTGGAGATTGTTAAGGATTACACTCCGCTGTTGGTATCCAGGTCTTAATGTTGCCTTCTTCCTCCCTCCCTGCCATTTAACGAGATGGTGATGCAGTGTTGTCTTCAAAACTTCAGAACTTTGGTTTTACCAAAAATATTTTTATGGAAATATTCAAAACCATCATTTCTCAGTATTATTTTCCTTGCAAATTTCCAGTTTCTGCATTTATGAAACTGTGGAAAATTAGTTGAACAAATGCTTTGTCTGTGGTTGTCAGTGTGGTTCACAGAGTTACAGAATAATTGAGATTGGAATGAACCTCCAGAAATTCTGTAGTTTAACTCCCCTGCTCAAGCAGAGCCACCTAGAGGCAGCTGCCCAGACGGTCTTTGAATATTCAGAAGGTGGTAACTCCGTAACCTCTCTGGGCTACCATAGCTAGTGCTCAGTCACCCCCACAGTGAAAACCTGTTTCCTGATGTTCAGAAAGAACCTCATGTGTTTCAGTCTGGGCATCTTTGGAAAGAGTTCTGTTCCATCTTCTTTGCATCCTTCTATTAGGAGTTTATAGACACTGGGATTCCAGTGATCCTCTTCTTTAGGGTAAGCAAGCCCAGCTATCTCAGCCTTACATGAGAGAAGTTCCAACCCCTAATCTTCTTAGTGCCCCTTATCTCCATATCTTACTTGTACTGGGCAGGTGGAGTTGTTTTCCTTTCTCTCAAAACACTTAAAAGATCAAATTACTCTGTATGTAAGAATTCCAATTCTAATTAAAATAGAATTGACCTTCGCTTTAGTAAGAGATCACGCCTGCTATAGTTCAAGTAAAATGTACTTCAGGGTTATTCTACACTGATTTTTTTTTTCCCCTGAAACTGTAAATACTGCAAAAGCATATGACCATAGCATGAAACTGTTCTAGTACCTGAATGATAACACCATATAAGTATACACACAATTTTACTATTTGGGAATGAATCAGAACTCATAGGTGGAACCTCTGCTGGCTCAGTAAAATACTTCAGTGTATGCATGCTTCAGTTTGATTTGATTAGTAGGTTTGTTTTGATTGTATTTACAAAGTAAGGTTTCAGTAGCAGGGATGGCTGTAGAGGTGACTTCCCTAGGAAGAGATCAGAAGTTGCCCTGATAGCAGACACAGTTCTAGCTGCCTCCAAAACAGACCCACTACAGCACACAGCTGAGAAAATCAGGCAGGCTGGTGGCACTTCTGTGATAACTTATTTTTGAGTGAGGGCAAAAACTGCTGTACAGCTTGAAGGGGATGAATGAGATAGCTGAGAGAAATAACCCCACAGACACCAAGGGCAAAGCAGAAGGAGTGGAAGAAGGTGCCCCAGGTGCTGGAGCACAGATTCCCCTGTAGCCTCTGGAGAGGGCCATTGATGTGATGTCCATTACAGCTCACAGAGGTCCATGGTGGAGCAGAGATCCCATCTGTGCAGGACCTGTGTCTGAAGAGGTGGGTGTCCCTGAAGGAAGCCGTGACCCCGTGGGGAGCCCAAGGGGAGCAGGTTTCTGTCAGGACCTGTGACCCAAAGGGAGAACCATAATGAAACATTTTGAAGAGCTGCAGCCTGTGGGAGAGACCCGTGTTGGAGAAGTGTGTGAAGAGCTATTTCCTGTGGGAGGGCTCTGACTCTGGAGCAGGGAAAGAGCATGAGGAGGAAGGAGCAGCACAGATGAAGTGTTACAAACAAGCTGCAGCTTCCATTCCTTGTTCCCCTTTGCCACTCTGGGGAGAGGAGGAGGCAGAAGAGTCAGGATCAAAAAAGTGAAGAGTGAAAGCAATAATTAAGAACAGGTCACTTATTTAAAATTAAATATAAACTGTTAGATTAGGCCATAACCAGGAATATCTGTTTGTTGATGCTACATTAGTTATACCAGTAATAAGAATGCAAAGAAGTAATGTTAGGTTAAGCAAGTGATTTTATTTCAAGTATGAGTTGTATACTCTTTCTGGACGTATATGATGTACCACTGAAATTACTGTACTCTGAGTTAGATTCATCACGGGTAGATTGTTGTGCAAGGAGTTATATTATAATAGATTCAGCATTACCCTGTATGTACTGTTCTTTGCATGGTATTGGTTGGACATAATTATAACTCTTTGATATTGCAGTGAAATGTAGATGCACAGGAATTACGGAGTTTTTAAACTATGGAATAGATAAAAGGTTTACAGTGTTATCTGGAATAACATTCAGATATATTTATAGTTTTCAGAAAATGTCTCTAGCACTGATTAGAAGAACCTAAACTTGTTGAGGTTAAAAGAAAATGAAAGCATTTTACAAGTTAAATCAACTTCTTTTTATGATATACTGAGGAACTTGAACGTATAAAGTCCTTGCTTATATCATCAGTGATTTAATGTGTTTTGTTTTGATTCATGCTAACGTTGTCTTACTTGTTCTGAACACAATACTGCTGGCCTTGCATGACTGCTAGAAGGCACAACTTCTGGTTTTTGCCTTGAAGTCAAAAACCTCATTGATGTATAAATGAAGATTTGCCATTAAGAATTAATTATAAGGACTACAACAGATAATGTGATGGTATTCATTATAACTGACAGTATGTACAATATTTTATACCACAACTGTGGAAACCATGAGGACTTACTGGTCCTGGTACTTCAGAGCTTCTACTTGTTGCATCATTTGCAACAAAATAGCTCAGAAGTTGAGAAGCTTTTAAGGGAGAATGCAGTAGATGAAAGACCCTGAAAGAATCTTTGACTCTGGTGTAAATGGCCTAATCCAGGACTGAATCTAACCAGTTTACTCCCTCACTGGTTTCAGAAATAAATTTGATAACAGCACTGTATAGATGAAAGAAATATTTCCCCAGTAAATTATCTGCCTCCGTAGCTTTGTACTGTGTTATAGTTGTTGTCTTGCCTCATACAGTTAATCAGACATACCTTTCATACCCGAGCCTTGTTGACAATGGAGTAGAGCCATAATTAAATACGTCAAACATGGTCAGAGATGACAGTCAGTTTACTGTTGAAAAGCAGAATAAAAATTATTGTGAAAGGAACGTCACGTGGATGGAGTCAAAAATAAAACTCATTGATGAAGATGTTACCAGTGAGATCTGATAACATCTGATGTTATCAGTGAGATCCCCATATTTCCATTGTTCTTGTGCATGTTTTTTGCATTCTTATTCTTATATCAGGATCCTGTTCTCTGGAGTTGATCTGTTTAAGAGAAAACAACTAATTTTTTCGATAATTAACACTGTAATTAGAAATAAATCTGTGATGTGCAAAGCTCTGAATAGTGACTCAGTGTAGAAAGAAATATGGGCAATCAATATATAATTTTGTAAGAGTGAAATATCTACGGCTTCCTCTATGGTATCACACCCAACATCCTCTTTAAAACTCCTTGATGGTTTGTACCTTACTTTGTTACCCTCTTTAAGAGGGGTGGTTGAAATTCCCTGTGTGTATCAGTACCTGCACATATAAGGTTTCTCCAACAGTATGTGATGGAGGAAATTCATGGACAGTTTTCCCATTTCTTGATTGTCTTAACATGGTTTCCATGTAGTTGTTTTTTTTGTTTTTTTTTTAATACACCAGTGAAGTGATTGTTGCTACTGTTTTATCCATGGCTACTCTGGAATCAACTAAAGCTTTGTTGGTCAAAAATAGCAAAGCTATAGTTCCAGGGATCCAGAAAACCATGCCTTTATGTGGAACTCTAAATATGCAAAAAAATTTAAAGTTCTTTGCTTTGTCCTCAGCTATGATGTACATGTAATTAAATCCTTGGGTCCCTTGAAGAAATTCTTGTGAATATCTGCACATAAATGAGAACAAGGATTTCTCAGTTTGGATTTCATTTCATTAAATCTCTCACTGCTAGTAAGGGAAATGATACCTGAGTATCTTGTGGGCTATTGCATAAACTCATCAGTTATGGCTCTGGACCATGCAATGTATGGCCAGTAATTTATTCTGACATTAGGTAAATGGGATAATTCTATCTTTATATTTTGAGTTTACATTTTGAGTCTTTGTATTTTCAGGATTTAATTCCCATCTCCTCCCCATTGTTTTTTTTTTTAGTTATTTTCTCCTAAAAATTTAAAACCCTTTTCCTTTCACTGTTTCTTAAAAGGAAAGACTAAAAAATGATCAATTTTAGATTTCATGCCAGGCTAAAATACCAGTGAAATCTGAATTAGGGCTAAAGTTAACCAGAGTTCAAGTCTTATGAATTATACTTGCTGATTTTTTTCTAATCCACAGTGACAGAAACACTGTGGAAAATGTCAGTGCTAGAATGACAAACTTTCTGACAGATCTCAGCCACATTCACACCACATATCATTCATCACCAAGCATCAAGAAGGAGAAAAACAAGCAAAAGCGTCCCTTTAAAAAAAAAAAATCTTGTTTTTTTTTTCCAAAATTGTAAGAAATTAAATATGTGAGCTGACTGCTAAATTTAGATGGATCAGAAAACTAGGTCCTGGTTCTGTTAATTTTATATTACAGGAATTTTTTAAAAAGAAATTTTATGTGTATGTTATCTTTTGTTTCTCATCATCATATTCTAAATCTTACATTGAGTGTATTTCAAGCATAAAAGCCTACTTACTGCTTGCATAAATACATTATTTAAAATGCATTCTTTAGAATATAAGTTTTTCAAAGTTTGCCAGTGTTCACATTCTTGTAATTTTATCTGTTTAATTTTGAAATAATTTTGAAATCAATAATTATTTATGCCTGAGAGCTGGGAGATAGTTGGCTTTTGATTTTGCCTTTAGGGGTTTTTAAAATTAATATTTTTTCCTAGGGTTTTTTAGTTTTGGGGGGTTTTTTGCTCATTTGGTTGGTTAGTTGGTTGGTTTTTTTTTTTGTACGTATGTTTATTTGTTAGGAAATCTATAATCTGAATTTTGTTGAAATGGCAGAGCTTACTGAAAATTTATAACATCTGTTTCCAATTGTAGTAGTCCTTTACTTTCTAAGAAACTTGAAATAATTCAAAGTGTTTGAGAACTCCTCACATGACATTTTCTGCAAGTCTGGAGAATTACGCTGAGGGAATAACTTGCAACCGTTACTGAAATAATATTAAATATGGTTGTCATTTAATCACTTTATATTAAAATAGTCTTTTTTTAAAATGTTTTTACATTCCGTTTTCCCCTTCCTCCTTCCTCATGACATTAAGTTGCTGTTTTCTTCCTGCAAAAAAAATTAATCTTTTAATTTCTGAGGTTTTTTGCTTTTAGGCCAAGCCAAAAATAAGCAAAACAAACTCAGCAAAGTGCTGAGTATTTACATTTAATTTTCCACAGCTATGTTATTTTGTTAACCATGTCAAAACTGTCAGTGGAACATTTCCTAAGCTTGCTGTTAAGCCTAAACCCAGTTGCCATCCATATTTAATCAGGTTAACAGTATAAATCTCAAGCAGGCAGGGTGCTTCAGCATGAACTCAAACACTCATTTAATGAAGTTTCTTTTGGTCAGGCCTGTTAGAACAAACCACACTGCACCTCTTTTTGCAAGCAAATGTTGCAATCTTGGTTTTTCCTAAGCCCAGTGTGAAGCTGTACTGTGGGTTTTATAGTCAGTGAAGTGATTAGAAAGTATGAGCATTCTTAAGCTCACTCTAAACAATGTATTTTAACCATAATTTTGTTCTTCATCTGTGTATATTATAAAGGTTGCTTTTGTATTTATCAACAGTAGATAATGCATTTTTATCTTACATGAAACTAGATAGTGTAAATATATTTCTGTTCTGTTCAGAACAAAATAAATTTCTTCGTAGCATTAGCTACACTATTCTTCCGTATTGTTCATGTACATTTTGATCCAGTTAAAATATCTGAGCCACATATATATTGCAGTTAAAAGTATTTCTTAGGAATATGTGTGGACAGAGGGGAGATTCTGCCAGCAGAATAAGAGCATAGAAGGGAATCCAGCTATTCCTACAGTAGGAAGTTAACGTTTGACTGTGAGGGAATAGAATAAATTGCTGAGTAAGAGAATCTGGAGTCAGGAGGTTTGTGTAATTGTAGAGGGATAAATGACTTGTCATTCCATCCTGAAATTTTGCTATAGGTCTTCCTTACAAAAGGAGGACAGGTTCATTATCTTAATTATTGTAAAGTCTTTTTCCTGCCATGTCTGTGACTATAGGAGTGATGTTTCACACTCTGAAAGTATGATCTACCCATAGGGAATGGGAGAGATTGTGCTTATTGCAATAGCTGCACCAAAAGCAATTATTTCTATTTGAGCTATTAGCAGTATTAGATTCTAGCTGTTGCCTGTATTTCAGCTATTACCTCCACCTTTTGATAGAACTTTAGATAAAATTAAATGTCAAATTTGAGTTTTAGTTCTGTTTGACTTTCTGTAAGTTCCTAAATTGGGTTTCAGTTATGTCTCCCACCAATTTTAAATGCAAACATTTTTTCCTATTTTTACTTATAATGAATATGCATACCCAAGCTAGAACTTTTAAAAAGATACATGCATATGACTAAGAGACTTTGATAGGAAATTTCCAGTGCTTGCACTGAGAACATTTGAGATGTTTCAGTCTTTTTCGTTTGATGAATTTTTGGCACAGAGACTTGTAACTTTTCTCCATGGTTGATTTCTCTTGATTGCTCTTGTGAGTGATCTTTACAGGAAATTGTTCTACTCAATATATACCTTTTTTGTGGTACTGGACTGGGAAGTAGAGCTGATAGTAGTTTCTTTGTTTCTCTGTTTTCCATGAGGGGACTCCTTTAAAGGCTTGTGGTACCATTCTATGGTGGGTTAATCTTAGCTGTCAGATGCCCACCAGGCTGCTCTATCATGCCCCCCTCTTAACAGGACAGGGGCAGAAAAAATGAAGAAAAAGCTCACGGGTGAAGATAAGGACAGGGAGATTAGTCACTAGTTACTCTTATGCAAAGCAGACTCAACTTGGAGAAATTAATTAAATTTACTGCCAGTTAAATGAGAATAGAATAGTTAAAATAAGAACAAATCTAAATCAGCCCCTTGCCCTCACACTGCAGTCCCTCTGCTCCCAAAACCTTACCACATAAACCCAATATGCATTCACAGTTCAAACTGAAGGTTTGTACTGAGGCTTAAATCACAGTCTGATTCCCATGTTTCTGTCCCCTTCAGGATGTGTAGCTGCCCATCAAGGTAGGCTGACATCAGTTAGTGACCTCTCTGCTTTCTTTTGGAGCAGATGGCTTACCCTGTGTTGGATTAAAAAGGACAGATTTCTGTGCTGAATGCAAGGATATCCTTTCTGAGTAACTAGTGAAAGGAAGAACTGAAGCAGGGGCAAAATAATTTGAAGTCCTCAGTCCATTCCTATGATTGAAATCATCTTGCTGTTTAAGAATAATAATTTTTTTTTTTTTAAAGCTCTGACGTTGAGCTAGTTTTATGAGGGAAGGATGAGCATGATGTTTTCATTGTTTTATAGATTAGTTGATTTTTTTCCTTCTTATACCTATTACTATGTCTTTATAATGGTCTTGGACTGTCATTAAGGCTATCTACAGCATCTTCATCTCCATATCTATGAAAGTAAAAAAAAAAAAAAAATTTCTAGAGCAGAAGACCACAAAAATATTTTAGGGTTTTCCTAATCTAGTTCCTTTGGAAGTAGAAAAATATATTGATGGCAATACTTCACCTAATACAGCTGAGAATAGTATTGCCTTCTTTGCAACAAGGGCACACTGCTGGCTCACATTCAACCTAGTGTCCACAAGAACCCCCACATAAAATTCTGCAGAGCTGAATTGCACCTGCTATGTACTGGTATGTGGGGTAGTTCCTGCCCAGAGCCTTGACTTTGCACCTCCCTTTGCTGAACTTCGTGAAGTGCTTAATGGTCCATTTCTCCAAACTGTTGATGTTCCTTTTCATGGCAGCATAACCTTCTGGCACATTAACTACTACTCCATTTTTGGTGTTGCGGCAAACTTGCTGAGACTTCCAGATAATGATGTTGAAGTAGATTTGTCCCAGTATTCACCCCTGAGATGCACCACGAGTTACGGGCCTCTACATGAGTAGGTTTTGTGTCATGGATAATCACCCTCTTGGCCCAGATTTTCATCCAGTTTTCAA
This sequence comes from Dasyornis broadbenti, assembly GCA_013397935.1. NCBI lineage: Eukaryota > Metazoa > Chordata > Aves > Passeriformes > Dasyornithidae > Dasyornis > Dasyornis broadbenti. The sequence goes on from VZRN01000728.1 coordinate 893,582, forward strand.
TCCACCTTGCTGTCTGCTCAGCCCACAGGTCAACAGCTTGTCTGTTAATATCTTAACAATGCCAAAAGCCTACATGAAGCCCAGGTAGACAATATCTTCTGCTTTTTTCTTGTCCCCCAGGCGAGTCATTTAATGATAGAAGTCTATCAAAGTTTGTCAAGGATGACTTCCCCTTTGGTAAAGCCTTGCTGACTACTCCTGATGATTTTCTTGTCCTTAATTTTCCAGGAATTTTTTTCCAGGATAAGCTGCTCCATGGTAGCAATAATATTAAATAAAATTATACCTACTATAAATAATTTAAATTAAATGATAGCTAAGTCTTACAAGAAATGATGGATTCAATATATTTTCCTTCTGAAACTATTCTTCTATAATCACATGTATGATAACACAATTATTTTGATGAAGGGACCTATGATTCTATGGAAAATTATGGAGGTAAAGCCGATCAATCAGACAACGGCATTTCATTAGCTCATACCATCAGATATAAATGCACATAATTTACTTATTAAGAAGTAGTCAGACATCCTCATCACAAAAGCAATTAACCATCCCGAGGACATATGAGGACACAGATACAAACAGGATGTGTTTTCTTCTCCTTGCCTAGTTTCATTTCTACCAGTGAAAAAGGCAAACAGATATCATTAGCAATCCTTAGGTGCCTTTTTTCTTGGTAGAGTAAATGGTAAGAAATGGAGAAAGTAGGTATCTTGTGGATATTTTTCAGTGAGGTGGATTTCTTGCTGTTGGTAGTAAGTTAGGATCATTTTCACAATATAGTATCTGCAGAAATAGATTTTTTTTGTAGACCAATAACCAATATCCTGGCACTAGAGAGGTGCCTAGAATTTTCAAGTTCAAGCATTTCTTGTCTTGCTATCTTGTAGGTACAAATGCCATTCCTACACCATGTTAAAGTTAGTTACTAACCCGTTGTTTCCTTCAATGTCTAGATCAAAATTTTTATCTTCTTTTCTAGTAGCTTAATAAAAGTAAGTGAAATTAACTTAATTTCAAGTACAACTACCAGTAATTTTTAGAAGTAGAATGAGAAGCATGTGCAAAATTTAAGATATTTAATGTGAGAAAAAAATGGAAAATCCAATCTGAAATAATTGTCTAAAGGTTAATATTCTGTCTGCCAAGATAAAAGTTATCTAACAGTTTTTATTATTTGGAACATGATAAAGAGAAACTTCAGTAAAAGACAATGTGTTTTCTTAATGATTTATTTGCACCAATTTATTTCCCTTTGTGGAAATATTTAAAGTATTGTACAGTGCTGTATTGCTCTGAATAATCAATCTCAGAAACTTTTATTGTGAATGCAAGTCAACACAATGTGAGTCATACTTCTATGCAACCAGAAAACTACAACATGAAAAACAAAAATACAATCTTTTTGTGCTGTTAATTTAATGTATTTTTTCTCAGGACAAGGAAGGACTATCCATTTGTTTTTAACTTCTTTCTTCAAAGTAAAGGATTCTAAATGATATAATAGTATAATAAATTTATGTGACTTAAGTATGTTTCAGTTATCCTCAGCATAGATATCCATATATAAATGCCTAATCACACTTTATGGACAAGAGAAATAGGTACTTCTGAGCTGTGGTTGATCTAGTGTGAATTATCTACTTTTTGATGAAATAGATTACACTCTAGACAGGTTTTTTTCACTGGTTTTGAAGAAGCTTACATCAAATATAGTTGTTTCTGCTGTAGATGTCTACACTTATATATGATGAATCCTATTTCCAAGAAAATGACTCAACAGTAAAGTGGCTTTCCACTTCAACTGGTGAGCATTTATCCCCTGCAATTGTCTTAAGCTTTGTGTGTCTCCTACTGTCTTCTCTAACGGTCTGCGAATCTCTAAGTTTTCATCTTTTTTACCCTCCCTCATCCCCTCCAATACTCAAAGGTTTAATTAAATTTGAAGGGACAGAAGTGCTTAAGATTTAGGCTGTTTTATTTTGGGTTTTGTTTTGTTCATATAATATGTAACTGCAAAAGAACCAATTAAACTATTGTTAGGTTACACCATAGTTCTTGGATATATTACATTCTTGGAAGGATGTTTTCATTCATATTTATTCCTTAATATTATCTAATATATACCTCATTTAAGATGTATCTTAATACTTAACTACTCTTGTAGTTAAGTACTTAATACTTAACTACTCTTGTAAGGAGAAAAGTTTTATTACACCTTTAGAAACTTCACTATTATTTTACTGGTAGAATGTCCCGTTTTATGGAGTGAAAATGTTACTATACATCTGAAAATATTTTTAGTTATGTGTTCATTTGAAGATTCAGGATAACAGATGCACATACAGAAATACATGCAACTTTATATCTTTACACTTCCCCTTCAGAAGCAGTTCTGAAGAACATGTACTTGCCTCTTGTTACATACCATTCTGCTTTGTATGTTTTGAAATTTTTAAAAGTTGAGTACTTCACCTGAAACATTACTTTCCTTGAAAAATATTCAGGGAGTTAATTTCATCAGGAACTGGATATACATATCGAATAACTGTCTGGAAAACCTGTTGTCTGGAATATGTCTTTCTGAGCATGTGCTCTCTCTAAAACCTGTAGAAGTTCTCAACATAGTCATTAACAATTCAATAAAACCTTTTACCATTTTACTTCTGAGCTGGAATTTTGCCCAAGGAGTGGGTTCTGAAGGATATATTCCAAGGCACAGAAAGAAGGTACACCTACTGAAATTTTTTAGAAATTAGATCTTTGTTCCCATTGATTCCTTTGAAAAGTTCTTACAAAATTATTGGAGACTGAAGTACATAATTACAATTTTCAGAAAGTTATTTTTCAAATAGGACTTTTTTTTTTCCCATTGTAGAGATTGGGTAATAATTATTAGTGTTACTGCCTTTTATTACTGTTTGCTTCTGGGTTTATAACTCCAATTTAAATCAGACATTCAAAGCTGTTGATTGCTTTTGGGTTTATAAATAGCAAGAGCAGACCAGGATGTAAGAGAGACTGTTGCCTTCTGTTTAGCTACTTTTGGTTCGGTTTTTTTTTTAGGGAATAAATGTGCACAGGTCAGCATATTTTATTTTGAATAATTTGTTTTTTTATATAGTGTGTGTATATGGAGGAAGAGAAAACACAAGATTCCTTTTTCCTTATAGTGGTATATAGGGACGCATTTGATAATATCCTCTGAAACAAAATTCAAGATATTATTAGCCTGTATTAGAGCAATTGTAGTAGTCTGATACCTGCTGGATATATCACAAATGCTACTATAAAGATACAAAACTTTTAGGGACTACTAAATATCTCATTCCGAAAAAGAAAACGATAGTAAATATTATGTTTCCTAATTTTAAATAAATATATTTTTCTCAGTTCTGAAGCCATACAGATACATACCTGTTATCATTAGTTGACTCATTATGTGTGAAATGATAGCTCAAGACTGTTGGCAAACTATCTGAGATGGAATCTTTGAAATTTCCTTCTTGTGCCAGGAACCACTTTTGATAGTATAATCATTCTTATCCAGAATCTTGCAGCTCAGGCATATCACTGGTGAAATATTTTTGTTCATAGTATGTTCTCTGATTTTACACATGGTCATTTGAAAATATGTTGTGATCCCTCATTTTTCTATAGCTTTGAATGAGATGCAGGGGCAGTGGATAAATGCAATAAATATGTAAATATATTGTCGCATGATCACTGTTTATATGGATCAATAAAACCCATGGATCTTATTTCATTTATATTAGTGATACTTTAATCTTGCTCTGGGAAACAGGAAAAACAGACTTTACTGAAATGTATAGATCAAGAAGGAGTACCTGACCCTGTGCTTCTGATTACTGTGCATCTACTACCCAGATCAATAGCATATTATAGTAATGTCACTCTGATTTAAAAATATGTAAAATATAGTGATAAATCATCACACTTTACCGTGAAGTGTCTATTTCTTATGAATAATGGACTAAAATGTAGAATTACCCTAAGGTTATACTCTAATGTTAAACTGACTCAAGGATGCCACCCAACTATAGTTTGCCATTTATAGCTTTTTCAGAAAAACGAAGAAAGATAGATTGTTAGATGACTGGTAAAAGCAGAATTTTTGGAAAGTTTAGCAAAAAGTTTTAAATTATTTACTCATCTTACCTAAAATCCAGATTCTATTTTGAAAGGTTCCAGAACACTCAACTTTAAATGCTGGTACCATGAAAACAACTTTTCAGTATTCTAAAGGGAATAGTAAATATAATAAGCACTGCAAGTTCAACTGACTTTGAGTGTGATCAAACTAAAGTTGACTTTGTAAAACAAGGACCCTGAAAACATAGCCCTAGGACTACTTATTTTCTTGCTTGTTGGCATATTTGGAAGGATTTCAAGTAGATTGCAGGGTTTATTTTTACAGTTGCAACATGTAAATGCTTGTACAGTACATATGTAGTAAATTAGTTTTCTTTGTCTTGCCTGTTGGATATTCATCCCTCTTCTATTTCTGTATGTTACTTTTGCTCGATTTCTTCAAATTCCCTTAAAACTGAATGTCTTCAATAACACTTAGCAAGCATATTTGTTAAATAAATGGCAAGTTTACTTTACCAACTCCAAAGTTTGTGCTGTAAATCATGTTATGTTATGTTAAACGTGTTTGAAATTGGCTGTGTATTAACTGTTACATACCGCTTGCGTACCTTTTAATGACCTGGAGGTTTAAAATTCATCATTGATACTATAGAGCTATAGAGTAACTATTAGTAGCTGGTTTTAACCCTTTTCCAGCAGGGGTATGCATAGTAAACAAAATTATTTACTGTCTCAAGGAATAATATTTTGCATTTTACTAGACATAAAATATGCTTCTATTTGGTGATTGCCGTTTCTCATTTTGATTTACTACTGTCAGTTTTGCACAAAGATGAACCATTTTCTAATTTTCAGTTGAATCCTAAACTTCTGAGAAGAAATCCTGGTAACAGAAACAAAAGAATAAGATTATCAAATGCTATTATTTCAAATTTCTTATAACCAGTTGCTATAACATATTTAATTTTTTTAATCTATATTCCTAAATTTTTGAAGTTATTAATGATATCATTGCTTCTTATTGTCTTAAAAATGTGACACTTTCACAGAATATGATACAAGACATATGTAGTCTAATCTACGCACCTGTGGCTTTATAGAACTATCTGTTTTCATACATGTCCCATTATCACAGTTCTAGCTCCATTACAAAAAGAGTGAGACAAAAATCTTGTAATTAAACATCCTCTTCTGAAAAATATAAGGGAGAAAAACCAAATTATAAACTTTTATCTTTTTATATTTATTTTGATTAAAAATAATAATAAAAAAAGCTCTCTATATCTCAGAAAAGATTTTCAGATTGTAGAAAAATGAGACATATCAGATTACAACAGAATAATTTGGGGATACAATAGAGACTAGTGGAAGGATTGAAGCTGAAGCCTATGATTTGAACAAAAAAATCAAATTTAGTTATTTTTTTCATGTTCCACGGTATTCCTTAATGACTCAGATATTTTCCAGGGAGTTCTCTTACTTTTTTATTTGTGAGCATTTTTAAAAAAGATCTTACATTTCTGCAGTGAAATAAAGAAAACCTTTTTTTTATCATCCCTAATTAAAATAAACATATCTTGAAACTTATATTTTCCTTAACCTGTATCTTGTCCTCTCTGATGAAATACACATTGCGTGAAGATATGTTGATTGTGTTAAAGAAAAGCCGTTTTAGCTTTCTGACACAACTTATAAAGACAAGCATTTCAATTACAAAAAGACAGATGCCTTGTATCAATCTGTATTAATCTAATATTAATAACATAGAAGGATAATAATTTAAAAAAATCTTAGTTTCACTTACAAAAAAGGTCTGATGATGATACTAGATTTCTTCATGTGTTTAATGGAAAACAGGATTAAGGTTTCTAAGCATGAATTAGTTACACAATTTTTATATTATCATGATTTTCTTATTATGAATATAGTATTGATGGTTTTGCTGCAATGTTATTTCAAAAATGTATTTTATTGTTAATAAGTGAAATATACTTTCAAGCTGAATTCAATACTAACAATATCTGCCCATGTTTTCTTGTGGAATCTGTTCTGTTCTGATGTAACCGGACATCTAATTGCACAGAGTTCAAACGTGGACCAAAAATTAATGACTTTTTTGTTTGGTTGGATTGTTGGGTTTTTTTAGGGGTTTTTTTGTGTTTTTTTGTTTTGTTTTGGTTTGTTTTTTTTTTTTTCTTTTCTTTTGTTTTTGTTTGGTTTTTAAAGTAGTGAATGAAATATGTGTCAGCTTTAAATCTAATTATTTATTTCAGTTTAAATTCTTATGTCTGGTCTTACGAATTTTGTGGCTAGAACAACGCAAACTATTCAGAATATTTTTTTGGAACTAAAAAGATTAAGAAGGTTTTTGTGTGGTTTTCTCTTCTTTACTCAATTAGAGCAAGTCAGCTGCTTGCCTACACAATTTTTCACGTCCTTTCCGTCTGTGCCCTCGTAACTCTTTGCTTGATTGCAGTCCTTGGGGTATGGCACACACATATACAGGTACACACATTTATATATGTGAATATGCCAAACTGGCTCTTCGTTAGTGTGCTTATATCACCATTTACAGCTGTAAAGGGAAGTGTTTCTCCTCCCTTTGAAACAAATTGCAATCCTTGGAACATAATGCCAGTTTTCCAACTTGCCTGTGCTGGCTTTTGCTCATAGAAACATGTCCTTCAATTACTGGAACCCCAGTGTAACAAAGTAATATGAGCTTTCAAGGACATTAATAAAAGTGATATTAATCCATCAGAATGCCATCCACATCTTTAAACACAAATGCTCTCAGTTCTCAATTATAATTGCAATAAAAGACAATACATTACAGTATTAAAAATTCCTACATATAAGTATTCTGTCATTTTTATCTGTATGAAATTTTGAGGAACTAAAGGCAGAGTTACCATTATTAATACATGGGTAAAAACAATATGCCTTTCCTTTTCCTTTTCCTTTTCCTTTTCCTTTTCCTTTTCCTTTTCCTTTTCCTTTTCCTTTTCCTTTTCCTTTTCCTTTTCCTTTTCCTTTTCCTTTTCCTGCATTATTTTTCTTAAAATGCAACTGGAATTTTTATCCTTCAGCAGAAATATGCATACAGCTATTTAATTTACAAGATATTAAAATGGCCATGCTTCTGATAGTTGTATTTTACTCAAGTTCATGAAAGAAGAAAATTACTTTTACCTTTGATGCCTCTTTATCCTACTTGAACCAGATCATAGATGTCAGGAGTAAATTATATTCTTCACCTTCACTGCATTTACTCAGTGAGGTACAGTTATTTAGATGGTATTTGAAGACAGTGGTATTGCACAAAATTTAATTAGTTATTTTGCCCTTTAAGTATGTAGTAATCAAAATGTAATGCAATTACCCAGAACTGTAATAAACATGTAACAACTACATAAATAAGTGAAATCATGGTGCTTTGAGGAGGTCAGCAGAGTGATGATACCTAAAAGTTATTATAATTCATATTTCATGAGCCAAACCTTTGGGGTTAATTACACTAATTTATTGTGAAATATGCTAAATTTACATGCAGTTATTAATTGGAAGATCTCTTATTTACACTGCTGAAAAGCTTAATTTACAGACTCATCTCTCAAGTACATTTATTTACTTATAAAATATATTTACTTATTTTATTTCCTAGGTTATTCAGATAAATTTTGAAGAATTTGATCTGGAGATTGGCTATGACACACTGACAATTGGTGATGGAGGAGAAGTGGGTGATCCTAAAACTGTGCTTCAAGTGTAAGTCTTTCTCATTTACAGTTTGTATGCATTGAAGAATGTCATTAATGTATTTTGGTGAGACTAAATAATTATTAGAATCAGGTAAATCTGAACAAGAAATAACCTTACTGAGCTTCTAAAATTTCTAAAGGTGACAGTTTAATTACACTGTTATATGTTTACTGTTCCAAAGTCAGAAAGAGATGAGCTAGACATCACAAAAGAAAAAGATGAGCTAGAATCAGATGTTTGAAAGACATGATGTGGACATACATGTGTAGACATGTAAATTTTAGGGACTGTTGTGATCCCTTTGTAACTGTATTCTCAAATTAAAAGTGTATAAGAACATAATTGAAAGTAGAGAAATGGACTACTTATGCACAAACTTTTGCAATCTCCGAGCAAGGTTAGCATGGCAAAAGATGTACTATAGCATCTTAACCTTAAATTGCTTATTGACTATAATAGATAACTCAAAAGAGCGAGTTAACATAGTGAAGAAAATTGCTACAGAGAAAGGCTGAATAGGGTGTTACCTAAACCACGTATTGCAAACCAACATTGAGTATTGAATAAGATTTTTATCATTCACGGGCATTCTTCTAGCATGTGTGAGCCCAGATATATAATATTCTTTAACAATCGTTGATTAACTTCAGAATCTATATTTCTCAAATACTTAGCTTGTGGTAATAATACTAACAACTGCCTCAAAAAGACAAATTCAGAATTTTATTACTTAGTTTGTAAAATTTTCAAGACAGTGTTTTAAGTCAGTGATTCTGTTTCTTCCACAGTCACTTGAAAATATGCAGAACACTATAATTAGGCCTTACTTATAGTTCATCATTTTATGTAACTCTAGTTCTAGTCTAAGTAAATCAAGGAGAAATGAATGTCTCTTAAAGTACATTGTATTTATTTTTTCAAATCTGACTCAATTTTATGGGGGAGGAAAAGTAATTCAATGCTTAGAAACCATAATTTGCCTGTAAGGAATTGTCTGTTATTTAGAAAATATGTTTTAAAGGCACAAAAAAAGGTTTAGCTGTTAGTTTTAAATAAACTAACCTTTCAGCAAGTACCTGATGTTATCATTAGTTCAATGACCTAGAAATTGAAACACAGGTAAGAATGTGGTACAAGATTAGTACAAAATACATTTAATCGTAAACCAAAAGAATAACAAAATAGGATTCCTTAGAATGGTATTCCCTACAGTATATTTATTGTGAAAGTATGAAAACAATTTATATATTGTAGTTTTCCATTAGTCGCCATAAAAATGATATCAAGAATTAGTTTTGTTTGAGTACCCTAATCTCTTTTTCTGTCCTAATTTCACCTCATTAATGTTAGTAATTGCAAAACTTTGACCAGAACTTGCATTTTCCCCAAGATTTATGGATTTTGCTAATGAATTCCCCTTTAGATTTATCCTTCAGAAGATAGATTATCTGACCTTCTATTTTTAACTGGTTTTGCAATCATTCTATCCTTTCTGTTTTATTCTATTTTCTTTAATATCTTTATCAATGGCCTGGACAAGGGGTTCAAGTGCACCCTCAGTCAGTTTACAGATGACACCAAGTTGGACAGGAGTGTTGATCTGCTGGAGGGTAAATACAGAGGTGTAGCTCTTGGGTCTGTGGCTCCCTGGATCTTCCTTTTTCTCCTTTTTAAAAACATGAGCGATATTTCCCTCCTTCCAGTAACTAGGGAGTTCACATGACTGCCATGAGTTTTCAAATGATGGAGAGTGCCTGGCAACAACATCAGCCAGTTTCCTTAGGATCCTGCGATGCATTTCATCAGGCCCCATAGACTTGTGACTTTTCAATTTCATCAAGTGGTCTTGAACCTGCCCTTCGCTTACAGTGCGAGTGACCCCTCTCCCCCAACTCCCATGCAGAAGATCAAGGACTTGAGAGAAATGGGAAGCCTGACTGCTAGTGAAGACTGAGGCAAAGAACTCACTGAAGTACCTCAGCCTTCTCCATATCTGTTGTCACCAGTTTTCACCTTTCACTTTTGAGGGGGAAACACTCTCTTTGGCCCCTTTTTTCTGACCGATGGCAGAAGGATTGGACATTGTTCTAATGTCAAGTATTGGAAGAGGCTGCCCAGGGTGATGGTGCAGTAACCATCCCTGGAGGTGTTTGGATGTGTAGATGCAGTTCAGATGTATAAGGACATGGTTTTTTAGTGGTGGACTTGACAGTATTGGTTTTACTGTTATATTTGTTGATCTTAAAGGTCTTTTCCAACCTTAAATATGTGATTCTAGGATTATTATCAGTGAAAAGACCAGGATTTGGCCACGTTTTTCAGGTGCAATTGCTTTAGGATAATGCAGTCTCTTAGTTGACTATAGATGAGTTAATCGCTACTATTAATAAATTTGAGAAGTGGGGAAGTAGTATAATTTCTATTTTTTAAGCAGTACCAATCATTCAATAAACATTGTTGATAATTCTAGAATTCAGTTTCAGCTGTTCTTAGATTTCTGAACTATATGGATTATCCTCTCATGTGGAAAGAACCTTATTAAGTGCCAATTCACCAGATCTTATTAAAATTTAGCTAAAGTATTGTTACTGAATTACAGTAACACGTTGAGGCAAAGTGCAATAATACTTTAAATTTTGAGTAATGTGGTAGAACAGTTTGTCCAGTTTTTATTTCATTGAAGAAGCTAGCATTTTATAAAAGTATTTCTGATATTGTACCTTAGGTTGAGGAGAAATGATGGAATTACACTATTAATATTGCCACAAATATAAAGAATTCTGAGTAATTTTTTTAAATTAGAAAAGTTAATTACAATTGTCAAATGTTAACATATGATAAGAGAATCTGTTCTGTAAATAACTAGGTAAATAATTTTAAAGAATTATTATATGAAGATCTGGAAAAGCAAATAAAAAATACCCCATTAATTTATGGGGGTTTAATATTAAGTAACATTATATAATAAGCCACACGTATATTATTTTTGTTTACCAGTGGAATGATTATTCTATAATAAAAGTATCGATGGCAAAGTTACTAGGGTTAAAATGCCTAAAAAATTACATTGAAGATGGAACATAATTGAGTACTGTAAAGACCATGTAAATCTTTTCTCCTGTGAGCCATGCAGACTTTGTCTGAGATATGATGCATAGCAAATAAATCAGTTGTTGTATCATTTAATTTTTGGATTTTAAATTTTAAAATAATTGTCTTTCCCCCAGAAAATTGCTGAAGAACATTGGTTTAAATATGTCTGGTTTACATGTTAATAATGTGAAAACATTTATATTCCAATTTATCAGAGTTAATCAGGAAACCTATCCAAGTGTTTAATCTACTAGTTTTACTGGGCACTGCTTGATAGGAAGGTTCAGAAGCCAAAGCTTTCTTTTAGTTAAGTGGCATTTCAATAGAATTATGCTTCCTAAATTGATAATTACAGTCCTGATTATTCCTATTCTGATGTTAATCACAGAAGTAGCTAAACTCCAAAGCCTTTTCAGTACTTGCCATTAGGTTTCCCTGGGTGCCTGTAATTCTGAGCCTGTATATCCATGCACCCAACTATGTGACAGTCTGCTCTAGCCTGGTGAGCCTGACACCCAAGTGAACTTAAACCTGGTTGCTATATTTTTTTTAGTCTGTTTGACAAGATAGGTAATATCAAGGCATTTTTAGTGCTTTCCTATGGAACTAAGATACAAGGTGGAGCAGTGTGAAGTGTTATTAGCAAGGGATAGAGGGGAAGAAGGAAAAGGAATGGTTCTCCTTCATACATTAGTCACAGCACTTTTTCAGGATGTTTGGAAGTTTGCTTTCAGCAGCTTGGTCTGACAGTTGCTGCAGGTGACTTTTTTAATGCAATATCCGTCTGGACACTGGTTCCTGTAACATGCATTTGGAAAATCCAGTGTACAAGACATGAAGCTCAATCTTTTAGTATGCTTACTGTGTTGGGTGTGCATGTGTCCAATCTCTCATATTACAGACTATCTTCAGCAAACAGGGAGTGTTACAGTCTTCTGAATATCCTCAAACCAGTCTTCAGGGTACACTCTCAGGGAGAGAATATGTATCACTAGTATATAGGAGGAGCGTTCTGCAATTGTAGAGGAAGAGGTGGAAAACACTGTGCTGAGTGTTGTAACCGTTAAGCTGTTTAATAAAAGGGAGACATCATAATCACATATTTCCATTTCTACTGCTGACAGTGTTCACTATTCAGCTCTTGAAAGGGAAAGTGCACTCCCAGAAGAGGAATCTAGGTACTAAATCCAGGGTAGAGGAAGCCACATAAACCCCCAGAAGGAGAGAAAGAATAAATCTCATCTGCAGAGTTTCATTCTTATCTTAAATAGCTTCCTTCATATAATATTGTTTTTTCTGGATCTTACTGTTCTGTGGCCCCTTCCAAAATGTTTTACAGGGATCCATAAGAACTTAAAAAATAGAGTAATAAGTAATTTTTTGTGTTCTGTTGATTTTTTTTTTCCAAATGCATTTTCAAATGGAATTTTTTCCTCCTGTACTATTTAATTGGAAAGTAGTGCTTGTTAAAACTATGGATTTTAAAAAAGTGTATTTATAATTACTTTTAGGAAATGGATATGCTGAACATTTTGATGGATGTTTATCATAGGAATTATTCTGTGTGACACAACAGAGAGATTAATATTCTCAATGCCCTTAATATTCAAAATATGTACTGTCAGTCACCAGTGACAATTACAAAACTCTGTTAGCCATTACATCAGTGTTGTTTCTCAGCAACATCCTGTTAATCTACTAATTTGGCAAAGACTGAACTCACTGAAGACACTTTCCCTTAGTGCAGGAATGAGCAGTTAATATGTTATTTTGGCCAGGCATTTACTTGTTCAGTTCTGGCAAGAGTCTTTCTAGTAGCTCCATCTGTGAACACAGATGTGGGAAACAGACTTGAATTTTTCCCACAGCAGAATATTTAATACAGAAGGAAGCTAAAAAAGACCAGAGGGAAGAACTAAAATTAACTGTAAAATACATTTAAAATAGTCCATTTTATGTTTCAGCTAGCTTTAAAGAATGGTTAGAACATCAAAAAATGAACAGTTTTCACTGTTATAGTCTTGTGCTTGTGATCCACTTTACAAGAATGAAAAGTATCTGGAAACTTTGCAGCATTTGATTTCAGATAATAAAATATGACCAAATTTGAGACAAATTTTTGGGGAAAATTGCAATGTAACATAAAATTGCAGCTTTCACATTTCCTTTTTGCTACCACACTGTTCATTCAGCAAATAGAATCAACATTTAAGATTGCACTGATTTGCAATTTTTTCAAACAATATTAAAATGTTTAGAAAAAGAAAAAAGGGAAAATCAAGTTTAGTTCTTTCTAGTTAATCAGCACCCTGCAATGTTAGAAGGTTTTGAAGTTGTGACATTGTCAGTTTTCTTAATGAAGAAATAGCCATCAGCTGAGTCTTGTCAGGCTGTCTTTCCATTGTTGTAGAAGAGGTGATGAGAGGAGGTGAGAGAGTGCAGGGAACACATGGACTTTCACAATAATGTTGCTATTTAAAAATAACAGCTTTCCTTTAAATGCAAGGCATATATTCCAAAGTGGGTGGTTGCATACCGAAAAATCAAAGAATCACTGTAATGCCTCATTATGGGCTTCTAGTGTCATTGATATGCCGCCACGTACTTGAGTAATGGACACAGGACTGCCAGATAAGGTTAAGGATTAGGGAAGTTGCATGTGTTTCTGGACTAACAACTGAAAGTGAGATTAAATATTTCAAGACAACAGTAGTTGCATGTGTTTACAGACTACTGTAAAATCTGCAGTCATTAGGAACGTGGGAGTTGTCTTGGCTGGTCAGCCTGTAAATAACGGATTTTGTGTAAGCGGAATGCAATGAATTTAAAAGCAAACACTAATAAAAATGCTTAATAGTTATTTAGATTTCTTACAAAAAAAAAAAAAAAATCTACTTGCTTAATGGCTTTACAGAATTTTTTTTCTATCTATAGGTTAACCGGGAGCTTTGTACCGGACTTAATTGTGAGCATGAGCAATCAGATGTGGTTGCATCTTCAAACAGATGAAAGTGTGGGCTCAATTGGTTTCAAGGTTAACTACAAAGGTAATGATACATCATTGGAAGCAAATGTAATGGTGTACCAAAAATTAGGCCAATATTATGGAAAGTTTTTCTTTCATATTAGTGGATGCATTCTGGTTCCAGTTCTGTCAGTTTTAAAAAGAGGAAAATGTAAGCTGAACTGAAAAAAAAAAAAGAAAAAGAATTGTTCTTTTAAAGGTCTTATGTCACATGAAACTGCACACATTTTGTTAGATGTGTATTTAGAGTGGTTGGGTTCTGGCATATAGCTTTACTCTTACTTTATGTTATTTAATATTGGCAGCTATTAAAATGAAATAATTCTGTGATTATTTAAAGATAAATGAGTAAATGAAATGAATACTTCCTACATTCTTTTGAAAATTAATGCCTATCACAACATAAAAAAACATTGTAAGTGAAGAATTTGATTTACTGCTAAGTTTTGAGCCAAGACAAAGAAGAACCTCATAATGTTGTTCGTTATGTTCTTAAAGTGCATAATACACAATATAAACCATCTGTTGCTATTTGATACTTCTGGAAGAACATACGGTTTTTATAGAGCGTGAGCAGCAAAATAAAAAAAAAAGTAAAGTACAACATATCTATGTATTTCTGTATTATTACAGAATTAGTTTTATTTGTTATTTTTATATTACATTTAACATAGATGTATGTCTTTCTTACAAGAATCTTATTAATTTCATGGTTTCTGTCTAACACCCAAACCAGATAATAGAAGTATGGTGATTCATCAGAAAAAGAGGGAGAGGCCAAAATTAAAACAGTGAGTGTGGGTATTAGAAATGGAGCTGATGTTGCTGAGGATGAGCAGATGAAGTGAATAAGCATATTGGGAATAAACCTTCACAGTGTGATTTGCTGGGTTTTTTTCTGTCCACAACTCTCCTGCAGCTGTCTGTGTATAGTAAGCTCCATAGTGGTATGCGACAAGTGCACTTGTGCACTCTTGATGTTCAGATCTAGTGGACTAAGACAGGAAGATCTTAATACTTTCTTCATGATAATCATTAAGACCTAGGATTTCCACATTCAAGCTGTTGAAATGGGCAAGAGAATGATTAGTATAAACAAGTTTAAGAATACAGCAAAACTAGAGCCATAATTCAGTGCAAAAGGATGAGTTTTAGACCTGAACTCTAATTTACAGAGCTCAAGTTGTCGATTCTTTTATTTACATGATTCTTTCCTGATAAAATTAATTTTACTTGCAACAGTTTTAGTTTGCAGAAGGCAGAGAATTATTGTCTATTCTTATATGCTATGTCTTTTATTCATGAGTTACATTTATTCTTAGAAACTGTAGTTCTACAAGAATAAATTAATTGAATATGAGTAGGTAGAAGGGTACAGAGAGGGTGAACATTCACAACAGCATCTCCATATAATCAACTTTGTGATTGCATGCCTAGATATCGAATGTGTTTCTTTCTTGCCCTACAGTGGTACTTTGCATTTGTTCATAAATAGCACTTGAATGATGCAAGCACTCAATGGATAGGTGCTCTGTGCTGGTGGTGGTGGGGGGTTGCCTTCTTTTTTTTCCCTTTTGTTTTGGTTAGGGTTTATTTTGTGCTTTTCCCCCCCACCTCGCCCCCAGTCTAGAGTATAGGATAATCTTTTGATCTAAGTTGCCTTCACTTTGGTCCCTGAGTGGACGTGTTCTTTAAACATATCAGAAATTGGGCAATGCTCATAAAATAAAATGGAAAGGGTAGCAAGGGCAAGTCAGATTTGAAGGAGTTGCTGTTTCTGTTGTTTTTAAAACTTTGTGTTTAAGTCCTTTCTAGTAACGATGGTAGGCTCTGAAAACAGATGTGTAAATGGGTAGTATTTTGGATTAGCA
Organism: Dasyornis broadbenti; assembly: GCA_013397935.1. Taxonomy (NCBI): domain Eukaryota; kingdom Metazoa; phylum Chordata; class Aves; order Passeriformes; family Dasyornithidae; genus Dasyornis; species Dasyornis broadbenti. The sequence goes on from VZRN01000728.1 coordinate 909,452, forward strand.
GCTGTTCTGCAATTTAAGTTTTGGAATTTATGAATTAGAAGTTGAGACAAAGTCCAGTGAGGTAAACTGATTATTTGCGTTAGAACAGTGCATTTAGGGCTGTGACATAACACTGAATTTATTTACTAGAATCAAAAAATTACAAGGAATTTTCTCTTTTCAGAGAATTTTCAGAAATGTTTTAGAGAATGATGATTTCTAGAAGTCAAGGTCAAAGGACATTTCAATTTAAGTTAACTTATTAATTTTTTTGAATGTATGTCTAACTTGCTTGTGCATCTCTTGACTAGATCAAATGTATTCCTTTAACTTGACCCCTTCCACATCACAAATTCCACTGTCCACTTAGACGCCTAACTCAGTCTGATACTGTATCTGTTTATACAGATATTTATTTTGTGTTTAGGTCTTGTAAGTTTCTGATTACATAAAAGGTACAATTTCGTTAGCATTTTACATTAGCTGTTTGATTTTTGAACTGAATCTTCTTCTGATCATTCCCACTGCCCTTGTTTTAGTTTTCATCATGCAGCAGTCTTGAAAGGCACAATTTACTTGTTTGAGGTAATTTGTAAGATTCAATTGAATAGAATCAGGAATAGCATTCCTTCTGTGCTCCAGCTGCTAATGGGCATTTCTCAGGAACTTGTAAAGCTTTTCCAAAGTAAAACCACTGAAACACAATGAAATGCATATAGATAGTATGTGCACTGTATCTTTTATAGTTTCACTTTACAGTTATGCTTATGTTGGAGTTAATTACTTGATATTTTACTTGATAACAGTACTTACTAACAGCTAAAATACTTTATTACTACAAGACTTTGATGCCTAAATATCTGCTTCTGTGCTTCTCAGACTCAACTAACTAGAGGTAGGGGAGGTATATATGCCTTATCCCATCAAAATTCGTGAAAACACTCTTCAATCTAAGTAACATTTAGGTCTGATTCTGGCAGACATTTTTAAGATTATGGATTTTTCTAAGATCTACATGAAATACGACAGGAGGAACAAAAGATTATGGAATGTCATCACCCAGGGCCCTTTACCCAATGTCCCCTAAAATTGTATACTTGATTGAAGTGCAAGATAGAAGGTCACCTCCGTTCTGACTGAGATACAACTGAATATGCCATGTCATTTTTAGTGATAGAAATAGACAAATTAATTTTTAAATACATCTGTACTTATTGGGTTTTAGCTGAGTAATTCCTTTAAAGTTATGTTTGTACAGGAACTAACAGTTGCTCGTGTTATATATCTGCCATTTGAGAGAATCTAACAGGTTTTTGTAAAATAATAAAAATCTTTGTCTACTTTAAGGTGCTGCATATGGATTATTTTATGGTTTTAATGGCTAGACACCATTATAAATATTTAAGTATTAAAATAGATTTAAATATTTGCGAGACTATTTTAAAGTACATAAATTTTCGCTTTTGTTGTTTTGAAATCACTTTGCCAGTATCCCATAAAATAAAACTACTTAAAAAGGTAGAATAATGAATATCAGGATTGGGCATGACAGAAATACAAGCACTGCCTCACTACAGATATATCTTATCTGTTATCCACTGTAGTATAAAGTGTTTTGGCATTTTTCATGCTTCAAATGTATGTGTAGCGTTATTAAGTAAAAAATATGGAATATTTAGAAATCTAAAATTTCAAGTGAATTATTTTTACATCATAATTTTGGGGATTATTTGAAAACAATAATCCTTTCTTTAGATATGAGATCAGACTTTGGTGTTTGTGTAATTACGAAGTAAAACAAATAAATAATGGATTATTTTCAGACTTTCCACATCAATACTATGGAAAGAAATTAAAAGTTTTAACTGTTGACATGTTGCATGAATACTTAGGATCATACAATATTTCATACAAAGGAAATGGTACCACATTGTCTCAGTGTACTGCACTTCTATTCTCAAACCCGTGGTGAAGAGGAAAGAAGTATCTATCTAAACAATAGTAGAAAAACAATCTGCAACATATTCAAACACTGGAACTGAGTGATCTTCATCTCTAATTGAGTAAAAAACAGCTGTACAAAATATGAGACAAACAAAATCACGGCAGAGCCTTCAAAGAAGCCCATTTTTGTGAGATATGACTTTGAAGAATTGTGAATTTATTTTGATTCATAAAAGAACTTTGAGAATGTAGCAGTGGAATATTACATTTCTTGGAAAATTATACATTGTAATTTTAAGTGCAATAGCTTTCATATACACTTGTTTCCTTTTGTAACTTTGGACATATATGAAAGAATAAATACAAGATATTCCTTATACACTTTTTCAACATAAACTGTGTGACAGAATTTGTGGGGTTAACAAATAATGTAAACAATCATGGTGTAGATTAATAGGAAAAATTGCTTTAGGGAACGAAATCAGTAATGTAAACACAGTACAAAACAATTCTCTGTCAGCATCATCTGGGAATGCTGGGCTTCTGATCGGGTCAGATTTGAGTCTTCTGAAACAGAGGAACCTAACCTCAGGGCAGTCTAGTTCCGTTGGGTCCTGATATCACACCCTCAATTTCTGTGCTGTGGCCAAATCTGATGGAAATTTTTCTCTTTTGGTGTATGTATTTTATTTTTCTCTCATCTTTAAAACCTCAACTATCAGAAGAACCTACTGTATTCTCCTACTTCACCTCCTATCAGAACAAAATCTGTTTATTAATACATCAGGCATACTCTAATCTAATTGCATAAGAAAATAAAGTTGAAGAAGGTTACAGTGGCAGAAGTTCAATGTTAGGTTGTAGAAGAGGATTATTTAAGATGCCAAGCTAGATGTCAATGTAGGTAAAAAGTGAATTTGAAGCAAAGTAGACTTGCTTATTCAATTTTCCACATTGATGATCTAATTTTAGGATATGGGATTTACACTTTGACACCCAGTATTTCAGAAGATTTCTTTTTGCTTAAAGCATGATGTTCATCTTGCTTCAACCACAATGATTTGTGGTCCTGGGTGCTTGGGATACTAGTGCAGCCTGGAGTAGCTGTCTGGAGTTTGTGATCCACATTTCATCCTATTTTCTTAGCAGTAAGCACTGAGTTTCAGGCACATCTGAGGTTTTTTGTCACAGATGGCACAGAGATATTTTTCCATGACTAACTGCCCAACAGCCATTGCTTTTCTATTGGTGACAGAATACTGAATTGTCTGAATTAGGTAGATAGTTCAATCCATTGTTAGTCCCCTCAATATGTCTAGAAATGTGAATTTGAGATGTATGAAATAAGATACATTTACCATAAGACAGACTTCAGGGAGGTCTCTTCTTAACAAACTATTAGAGTAGCTTATCTATGAAACATATGCCTTCATGTTCATTCTACCAAGAAAAATATAGCTTTAATTCTTGCTGTTCTTATTATTGGCTAATTAAATAAAAAAACAAAACAAAACAATCTCAGTGAGATTGTGGACAGTTTCATTGTGTAGTTTTGGGTTTCACAAGACTGTTGATGTGTTTTGTTAGTTAAATACTATGTAATTCCCCTTTTCTGAGAAAGGGGCAAGTAAAGCTTTTCTGCTTTCTGCATGTCAAAATCAGGAATTAAATCTATGACACATTTCTCCTCTCTGAACTGTTCCATTTTATAAATTTCAGTGTATATTCTGCTGTGGTGTTTTCACTGTTCTGATGATTTCTGTTGCCCTTTTACCCTCTCTTCTCTGTGTTTTTTATCATGTTCTTTTTCTCTTTCTGTGTTTTGTGGTGTATTAACTAGACAGGATCATCTAAATTCTTTATTTAATTGGATTCTACCCCCAATTCTATTCCTTGTGCATCCTAACTTCATTTTGCAGAAAGAATGACAAGCAGAGAGATTCACATGGGTGAAAATCCTGGCAAATTATTTTAATCCATGTAACTCTCATGATTAGTTCAAATTCTTAAAAGCAAATACTGCTTTGTATTTAAAAAAAATTAAACACTTCTTTTTGTGCAACACAACTGACCAACAGTTTACTAATACAGGACAAATTTCTCTGTACTGATTCCATGTCGGCTGAAAGTTATTGGCAAGTTTTATAGTTCAAGATAATTTCTCTTTCCGATATCTCTTGAACATATTGAGCATCCATTTCAGAAACGTTGGCACTTTCTCTTGTTAACTTAATGCCAAGATGGTAATTGGTGTTGTATTTTACTCTTGTATTCTTCCTACTTTGTTCACCTCAACTCACTACTGACTTTTTCTGACCCTTCTCAGTCAGTATTAGCCAAATATATTAATAATACTTCAATCTGATTCTCAAACTATGTATTCAACATAACATTTCCTGTTTGTAACCCCTAGATTATAGGAATATGAGAACAGTTGTACAGAGGAATAATAGAGATTCATTTAACTGGGTACAACATAAGGGAAAGAGACCAAGCAATGTCATAGTGATACTTCTACAAAATGTTTTCTTACTCCCTAACAGTTTGTGGCACAGAGACTTCCTAATTCCCGTGTATTTAGAGTAAGTAAAACTTGACTGATTTTTTTCAGCTATGATTTCATCTGTTTTTCCTCTCAAGCCCACATATACTTTTAGTATTCTAAGTATTTATGGCAAGGACATTTCAGTGAAGAAGTATTTCCTTTTGTTCACTGTAGTTCTACTAGCTTTGTCTGATGCCTTTTCATTTTTTTCCAAGAAAATACAGTGTGTTTAATCTTCCATTTAACTGCCTATTCAGTTTTGCAGGCCCTTTCTTTGTTTCTTCACAGGTAATTGTCCTCTTTACTGTTTTGTGTAAGCTATCATCTATTAATAAATTGTTAAACAATAACTTTAACTACCCTGACATCTGCTGGACAAGCAACATGGCAAAGCACAAACAGCCCAGGAGGATCCTGGAAAACATTGATGGCTACTTTCTGGCACGGGTACTGGAGGTCCCCACAAGGAATGGTGTACTGCTCGACCTAACAAACTTGGAAGGCCTTGTTTGGAGATGTGAAGCTTGGGGGCAGCCTTGGCTGTAGTGACCATGAGATTGTGGATTTCACTATTGGGCAAGGAGGAAGCAGGACAGCAAGTAAAATTACAGCTATTGACTTCAGGAGAGATGACTTTAGTCTTTTCAGGGATGTTCTTGTAAGAATCCCATGGAAAAAGACCCCACAGGGAAATGGGGTCCAAGAATGTTGATTGATATCCAGGGGTCACTTCCAACCCTGCACAAGAATGATGCATCCTAACAAATAAGAAATCTGACAGAGGGGACCAGAGATGTGCGTGGATAAATAAAGACCTCCTGTCATTACTGAAGCATAAGAAGGAAATACACAGGAGATGAAAGCAGGGATGGAAGCAACCACTTGGAATGAATATAGAGAGATTGTCAGAGTAAATAGGAATAAGACCAAGAAGGCATAGGCCCATCTGGAATTAAGTCTGGCCAAGGATGTTAAGGACAAAGAGAAGGGCTTTTTAAATACATCAGTAACAGAATAAAAATGAAAGGATAATGAGGGTCCATTAGTAAATGGAGGGGGGACCCTGGTAACAGAGCACTCAGAGAAGGAAGAGTTCTCAAATGCCTTCTTTGCACTGGTCTTCACTGATGTGACCATCCCTCAGGTTTCTCTGACACAGACCAAGGTAAAGGAGTTTTGGAAGGAAGACTTCTCCTTGATGAAGGAGGTTTAGGTTGGACAACACTCTAAGCAAACCTGACATCCACAAGTCCACGGGCTCTGACAGGATGCATCCATGAGAGCTGAGAGAGCTTCTGGAGACCATAGTGAGGTCACTCACAGACATCTTTGCAAGGTCGTGGCGATCAGGAGAGGTGCCTGGGGACTGGAAAAAAGCAAATTTCATCCTGATCTTCTAAAAGGCCAAGAAGGGGGACACAGGGAACTATTGGCCAGTCAGCCTCACTTCAGTCCCTGGAAAGGTGATGGAGCACCTCATTCTGGATTTCTATCCATATGGATGACAAGAAGGCAATCAGAAGTATTCAGCATGGATTCACTTAAGGTAAATCAAGATTGACCAAGCAGATTGCCTTCTACAATGAGACAACCACCTGGATCAGTGAGGGGAGAGCAGTAGATATTGTCTACCTTGACTTCAGCAAGGCTTTTGACAGTCTCTCACAAAATCCTCATAGACAAAATCAGAATGTGTTGACTGGACAAGTGGGCAGTGAGGTGGACTGAGAACTGGTTGAATAGCAGACCCAACAAGGTCATCATCAGTGACACAGGGTCTAGTTGAAGGTTTTTCACTAATGGTGTCCTCCAGAGTTCCATACCAGGTCCAGTATTGTTTACCTTACTTATCAATGACTTGGATGAAGAGGCAGATGCCTCCTCAGCAAGTTCACTGATGACACAAAGCTGGGAGGAGTGGCAGACACCCCCAAGGGCTATGCAGCCCTTCAGAAGGACTTTGACAGGCTGGGGAGATGGGCAGAGAAGAACTGTCAACAGAGACAAGAAGAAATTCAACAAAGGTAACAAAGGGTCCTGCGCTCGGGGAAGAATAACCCCATGGACCGGTATAGGCTGGGGTCTGAAGTGCTGGAAAGCAACTCTGTGGAGAAGGACCTTGGGATCCTAGTGGAAAACAACCTGTCCACGAGCCCAGCAGTGCCCTTATGGCCAAGAAGGCCAATGCTGTCTTGGGGTGCATTAGAAAGAGCATTGCCAGCAGGTCAGGGGAGGTGATCCTGCCCCTTTACTCAGCCCTAGTGAGGCATATCTGGAATGCTGTTTGGGGCTACTCAGTGAAAAAGAGACACGGAGTTCCTTGAGTGGGTCCAATGAAGGGAAAAAAAGATGATTGAGGGACTGGACCATCTCCCTTGGAGGACGGGCTGAGGGAACTGGGCCTATTCAGTCTTGAGAAGAGATGCTGGAGAGGGAATCTCATCAATGTCTGTCAGTATCTGAAGCAAGAATGTCAAGAGAATGGAGCCAGGCTCTTCTCAGTGGTGCCAAGCAATAGGACAAGAGGCAATGGGCAGGAACTGATGCACTGGAAGTTCCACCTGAACATGAGGAAGAACTTCTTTACTGTGCAGTGACCATGCACTGGAACAGATTGCTGAGAGAGGTTGTGGAGTTTCCCTCACTGGAGATATTCAAAAGCTGTCTGGACACAATCCTGTGCAATGTGCTCTGGGATGACCCAGCCTGTGCAGGGAGGTTGGACCAAATGACCCACTGTGCTCCCTTTCAGCCTTACCCATTCTGTGATTCTGTGAAAGAGATTAGATACTGAAGAAAACCATTAGTGACTTTTCTCCTCTGACAGGACTGACCATTTCCTTTTACTGTCAACTAACTATATTTTAAGCAAACATGCAAAAAAAAGCTGTCATTTTATGAAATAGTTCCTAATCTCTGGAAGAACCTTCCATTTGCACTTCCTCAAATGCCCTTTTAGAACTGCAAATAGTATACCTAAACTGCATTTCTCTCATCTCTATGCCAGCTAATCTTGCTGGAAAGCATTGGTAGACTTATAATGCAGGACTTTGCTTTTAAAAAGCCATGCTGCTTTGTGGATGTTATTTTTATCCATGTGTCAGCTGAATCTCTGCTTAATTATAATTTCTACAGTCTTGGTACATCTCAGGCTTACATCTCTGTACTTTTCAGATGTCCTTTGGAACTCTTTTTGGAAATAGAATTTGTATTTGCATCTCTCTCCTACAGTACTAAAATCACCTTAAGAAATTGGACATTTTTTAAGCTTTTCAACCTGCACTTTGAGTCACAACCCAAGTTCCTTTCATAGAATCATGGGCCCAGAAAAATTACTTAGGTTTTCTGCTATTGCTTAATGGCACATAGGCAAATTGGAAATTTATGTTCTTCTTTCTGATGGAGTACCTATGTTTTTTTATTATTATTTGGTGGTGGTTTTGGGGGCTTATGTGAGACCTGTTTACAAATGATCATGTGTTGTTCCTAGAAACCATAGTCTTCCAAAACTTTGATGCATAACATCAGAGCAAGTTTTGTGGCTTGTTTTTTTTTGTTGTTGTTGTTGTTCTTTTTTGCTTGTTTGTTTTGTTGTTTTTGTTATTAGCTCTTAATTACTAATTTCTTCTAGCAGATGTTTTGACTTTTCAAGCTTCTATAGTTTGTTGTCATTATTAGAAAAGTTTGTTTGTTGTACTGCTGAAATAAGGCATTTCCTATCTTTCTCAAGATACAAGTTTTGCATCTGAGTTTGAATAAAAAGACTGCTGCTGATCTACTAGCCATTTTCTACCTTTAGCTGAGAGACTGTGTGCAATTTGTTTGTGTACATGTGTATGTAAATGCACACAAATACACTTATAATCCAACAGTCAAATGTTACTATGTAATTTGTAATTAGTAAATATTCAAAATTGTATACTTAATTCGTATAATTTATAGGGACAAATATAAATTAATGTTGCATCAGATTTGATATTTCATAGCATCTTAAATGGTATTTCTGAGTACTTAAAAGGCTATGCAGGTTACATTATAATGAAGGCCTAAAGAATTTCCTGTAGAAGGGGTTTAAAAACTTATGTAATTGTATGTAGCCCCTGGAATTCAGCTTTTCAATACATTTTTACCAGTATTTCTTGTAACTGTAGTCTTTAAAAACAAAGGTATTGGTCTCAGGTAATTTAAAACTACTAATAAGCTGTGTCTCTAAAAGTGGTTGCATCAGAATGAGTGTGGGGTTTTTTGGTCGTCTATTAAAATAATTTCTGGAAGCTCTCTATTTTTGGTATTGAGAAACTTTCACTTTTCTTTTAACTTTCCCAAATTGGTGAAAATAGATCTTCAGTCTACAACCAAGTTCTTAGAAAATGAAATTTTATCCTTTTTCTCCATTTCACCTCTCTATTTCCTCAAATATTTGTTTACTGGTGCTTATTGCTTCTGTTTGAATATTGATTTTTAAATCTGATTTGGCTATTGGATGATCTCAGGTTGGACTAGGCCATCTCCAGAGGCCTCTGTCTACCCAAACTATTCTGATTCTCCACATATTGGTGTAGTTTAATATTCTCCCAAGTTGATTAAAAAATGAGATTATTTGTCTTCAGCAAGTCAATTTAATATTAATAATTCTACTTAATTGTTTTGTTTGGTTAGAAGGAAGGTAATTATTTCTATGGCATATGACTTGTGATCCTTTCCTACAGCTCCCCTCTTGTCAGTGGAGAACTGGTCAGACAAGTTGTTATTTGAAGGTGACTCCCACGACTTTTTAATTTTGTTCAATAAAACTGTAGGTCATTCTTTCTGCTTTACAATATTTAATTAAAAGCATTTAGCTATCCAACCTTTTGTGATAGTGTTATCCATAAAGAAGAGCAGAAGGATTTTCACTGCTCTGACCTTAGTCTGCTGGGCAATATGAAAACATTACATGTGGAAAGGTCATCTTTTCCTATGTCCCTAAGTATTAGCTACTGCTTAAACCAGGACACTGGGCTAAATGGCTGTTACTCTGATTTGTCCTCTAAAGTATTTCAGTGTGTATTTAACTGCAATCAGTTTTGTTGTCTTATGCATTAAGCATATATGTTATAAGAGACTGACTATTTATCTTTGATTTGAGGGTAAAAATATATACTCAAAACTGTGTGTTTAAGTTTTCTTATGAGCATTTTTGAACTTCATCTCTGTAACTGGAAGAAAAAACAAATATACAAATTAAAAATTCATGCTTTTGGAAAATCCTCCTGGGTAAAGGGTAGAATTTGAAAGCCCAACATGATGGAATAGCAGTTAGGATATCTTGATCTGAAGAGCACTGAAAAGTGCCATGAATACAGAGTTCTGTGTCCATACTTAACATCTTTCTTATCTCTGAGTGAATCTACCTTATTATTTACAGTACATAATTTTTGTGTTCTCCACCAACTGGTTATTATTCCTGACTTCAAACTATCTCTTTTCTCCACACATTTTACAACACTGAGAATTTGCCATGCCTGATTGCTCTCCTTTTACTACACTTGAATTTGAGTTGATGGAGGCCTCCCTTCTGGCTGCACTGCATCAATTTTCTTGCAGTGGTGAGGGTCTGTGTCTGGCAGTCTCTGGAGATGTCTACCTTGAAAACACTAAGATGCATTTCCTGCTACATCAGCCTGTGAAAGGGTGACAGAAGTAAGATTTCCATCTGTTTGTCTACTGAAGTAACATCATGGCATAGTGGTTGCTTAATTTCTTCATCTGTTGGCACTGCATGGAACAGAAGGCTAAGAATATATCTTACTTGTTTGGATGAAGAGTGAAGTTAGTTGTTTTGTTTTGTATATTTCTGTATGTTGGGTAGCTGCAAGCAGGTCAGCACTATATTTAAAATAGAGTCAGAACTTCAATTTAAAGTGTATGTGTGTATAGTATTTAAAATAGAGTCAGAACTTCAATTTAAAGTGTATGTGTGTATAGAGGTTTTTCAGAGTATTTCCAGATGAAACATTCAAAATAATAAGCATAACTGATTGAGATTTTGCACTTCTCTAACTTGGACTTCTGAATTTTCCATATTGCCAAGCCTGTGCCTGGAAAACATTATTTTTTCCCCTTCTTTTTCTTCCAAGTCAATAATTAATTTCTGTGAGTGCTATTATGCTAGAAAACAACTACATCAGCGGGGCCTTTTCATCATATATTTTCATGTTCTCAGAAACTTCTCTTAATTACATATTTTGTGTTAAAGTAGACTGTATCTTACATTTATTGCTAGCTTTTTATTTCAATTTGCTGTTGGTTGGCATTTTCTGTAACATATTTCCAGAGAAAATGCCTGTAAGCTATAATGCTTTAGATTTACCTGACTGTTGCAGTTAACCCCAGCAGGCAGCTAAATTACACATGGCCACATGCTTGCAACCCTTGCAGCAGGATGGGGGAGAGAATCAAAAGGGAAAAAGTGAGAAGACTCATGGACTGAGAGTGTAATAGGTAAATCTAAAGCTGTATATGCAAGCTAAACAAAGCAAGGTACTCATTTTCCATTTCCCGTTGTCAGGCAGATGTAGATGTTTGGCTACTTCCAGGAAAGCGGAGCAACAGTGCACAGTGGTTACTTGGGAATGCAAACTCTTTAGCTCTGAAAGTCCCTGTTTCCCTCCTTCTCCCAGCTGTTATTGCTGAGCATGACATCAAATGGTATGGGCTATCCTTGGGTCAGTCAGGAAGGATCAGCTGCCCCGGCTGTGTCCCCTCCTGCTTGTGCTACCCCAGCCTCTTCACTGGTAGGGTGGTGATGAACACCAAAGGCCTTGACTCTGTGCAAGCACTGATCAGCAATAGTTAAAACATCAGTGTCTTGTCAACACTATTTTCATCTCAAATGCAAAACATAGCACCATGAGCCTCTGTGAAGAAAACTAACCCTTAGCCAGCCAAAACTATTACACCAGCTTACTATGTGACAATGCTTACTTCCAAAGATGGTGCACAGATAGTGCACTAATCATTAACTTACCTTAAATTCATTCATTATTTTTATGAACTGATGAGCCTGTGCTTTCACTGTAACTGGTGTTATTGCCAGCCTTTTGGTATTGACAACTGAATCGTTGTCATATTTTGTGGGTGCTGAAGCAACAGTTTACTAAAAGCTATTTCTTTGTCACAGAGAGAATTACATGCATTTCTGCTTGATGTGCTTTTTTTCTTTTTGCTTTTATAGTTTTATTCTATTTTAATTTTTTTAATTGAAAATCATACTAAAGACTATACAAAGACTTTTAACTTTAAAAAAGACTTATATATGCTGATAATTCATGTTGATTATCTGAAATAGATTTTGAACGTCCCCTTTCATCATTATATTTAAAGTAAGAAATTTTGTTTACCTTGCTGTCATATTCTTATGGATTCATATGACATATGAAATAAAACACTGAGTACATGCATTTTAATTCACTTATTAGGGATGCACATGGAAGAGAAATAAAATTTTGCATTTTTCAATTAAAAATCCATAAATATGTTACGTTATGGCTTCTGCTTTTGAATTAGCCATTGTACTCTCTCCCAGAACAACTGCCAGAAAGTTGTGGGTTCTTTTTTTTTCTTTCCCCTTTCTTTTAGTCCTGTGTGGTGTATTTCTATGCATAAAATATTTCATGACATATGAAAAATACTAGAATAACACATTGTAGATCCCCATGGTGCAAATCTTGTTATTAAAGTGGAATGTATAATGTGAGTTTGCATTCCTTAAAACGAAGGCAAAAATCCAATCTCTAATCTCAAGAGGATGTTTTGGTTTCTGTGTTGTCATATCAAAATATAGACAATCATCTTTATCCTTGAATTCTAAATCTAGGCTTTTTGATTTTTTTTTTCTTAATTAAAAAAAAAAAAAAGAGGATGGCGTCTGTCTTTGGCTTCAGCTTTAGCTTTCTTTTTTGGTATTGTTGTTTATTTAACCACTAGCAGCATGTGCAAAATGCTGAAAGATTCAGTTTTATCAGAAAACAAGATACTGCACTGGCTGGCCAGTGCTCCAAGGTGGTGCTAAGGTGTCTAACCACTGAGTCTTTATTTTCTCTAAGCAACAGTTCAAAATACATATGTTGTTGTCATTATTATTGTTATTGGATTTCTGTATTTTAATATCTGCTCATATCTTTTCTCATTTGCAGTTAATGGATTCTCCAGGTGTTGTAGAAAGTCCTTCTATTTAGGCAAAAAGGTTTGCCAGGGATGCTCTCATTTCCCTTCTCTCCCCTTCTCTCCCACTCCTCCCTCTCTCTTTCCTTCTCGTTCTCTCCTTTTCTTTTTTCCTCTCTCCTTCCTCTAGGCTGAAATATTTTGCATATTGAAACTCCTGCAAATCATATAAAAAGTGAACTGCTAAGGTGAAGTAACACAAGATGAGAGTAGCTGATGTAAAATTCCTTGTAGCTTCAGGAATATTTATGAAGTCTGATCAAACACCTGAGAAAGTGTGTGGCAAAGAAACTCTAGGAAGCTCCAATTTGATATAACTAGGCAAATGTAACGATTTTCCACACAACATGCTGTGGCATTTAGTGCTTCTGATGCAGTCTTTGATCCTGTTTACTCTAAAAATATAATGAATATTGAGAATTAATTTTATTTTCTAGAATCTCTAAGTTCAAGTGAAAGCTTCTGCACTTACAGATTTAAAAACTGGCATTACTAAATTGAGACTATGATAAAGTCCAAATTTGATATTACCTGACAGAATAATTTTTAAGAGTCTTTCATGTTAATTATGACATGTCCTTTAGATAGACAGGGCATTTGTGAGAATTAGAGAACAAATTAGAGTATTATCAATAATAATAATAATAATAATAATAATAATAATAATAATAATAATAATAATAATAATAATAATAATAATAATAATACCACCACCATATCCTCTGATGAAAACAATTAATGAGATAAACGCATATAAATAATATATCTCTATTTACTTGTGTATACAAAATGAGTTGAATCCTTCTCTGGCCATCCAACACTTGTGGAATATTATGTGGTTTTTGAACTTCTACATCAGCAATAGGAAGGAATTCTGTAACTTTCTGTTACTCCCTCTAAGCCACCCAGTACAAGAAATGTACTGAACTTAGTGGAGCAAGTCACAAGGTCATAAAGATGATGAAAGTGCTGGAACAGCTTTCATATGAGAAGAGAGTGAGATCACTGGAACTGTTCAGACAGGACAGGAGAATATGTAGGAGCATCTTATGTATGTAAATACCTGATAGGAATGAAGGAAGGAGTCAGACTTTTCTTGGCAGTACTCAGAAGAAGGAAGTGACACACATTACAATATATTAAATGCCATCTGGATCTAAGAAAACACTCTTTCATTGTGAGGATGGTCAAGAACAGGTTGCCCAGAGAGGTTGTAGAGTGCCCATTCTTGGAGATCATTCAAAACTTGACCAGACATGGTTCTGGACAAACTGCTCTAAAGTGACCTTGTTGAGCAGGTGAATTGGAATAGATGGTCTCCAGAGGTCACTTCTGACCTGAATTTTTCTGTGAATCTATGATTCTATTATGAAAAATAAAATAAAATGCAAGAGACATATTTCTTACTTTTTTAAGTGGGGGAAAAAAACAGTAATGGGAGGGTAAAAAACTTTCTCCCTATGCTCTCCATGATAGCTTCCTTCTATTACTCTGTTTTTAACTTTAGGTATCACAAAACACCTAAAGTTGCAATATAATTGTCAATATGTATATACTATGTAATTCTGGAAATAATCTGGGAAAGAAATATTTTTTGCTTTTTCTTAAGCAGGAAAAGATGAGGATTTTGAAATATAAACTTGGACCTTTTTTTTTTTTATGTCATTCCTCTATAAATTATTTTAAATCTTTTCTTGTTCTAAATTACTTGTCATAAGACTGTCAATAAAAATATTTTATATCAATTCAGTGTCCCTTGGAGATAGTTTTCTGTGGTTTAATTTTGTCACATTAAGAACTACCAGGAAAATAGCTGTTCCTGTATGGATGGTAATGACCAGAGTTTTATATTTTTCCTTTACCATGGAATAAAAAGTTTGCTCCCCCAAGTGAGAACACCTCTCAATATTAAAAAAAAAAAAAAAAAAATACACGGACGTATTTTTGCAGTTGAATAAACTAGAAGAATGATGTATATGTGCAATTTCAATTATTTTTCAGGTTGACCAATGTGCCATTTTGCATAGGTTGTACTTAGTGAACACATAGGAGCCAGATCCTGGACTTTTACCTACATGAAAGTACAACTGAATGAAGTTGTAATTCTATGATGAAAGCTTTATAAATGCTGATTGACAGGTGATGGAGACAACTAATGAAAGAAGACTACATCTGACTTCTCAGCTAAACTGAGTCTGGGGACACTGCTTTGAACTACTTATAACTGGGGCTTAGGAGAGAAGCACTTGAAATTACCATTTCGTGGAAATTTGAAAATGTTTCAAGAAACTTCAGTGATATAAAAAGGCATTTAAGGTCTTTGTTTTAATTTCTGCAGATTACAGTTTTTTTCTTTTTAAATGGAACTGGAGATCGTAGGGAGTTTGTTTTTGTTTTTTTTTTTTTTTAATGATTAACAAATATGGAAAAACATATAAAACCATAGGGTATAATCAATTAAATCTGCATTTTTAGTTACTTGTAGAAATGTAGAGATATGAGCATGTGCCTCTAAACTAACAAATCTTGATTACTGCTTTTGTTAGTCACTTAAGACTTTTCATTTGAACTGTTTGGATTGTTAGAGAGACCAGTTTGAGAAGACAATGTACTTTACTAAATAGGTGTCACAACCAATATTTTAATTAAATGGTAATTAAAGAGTATTATGACAGCTTTCTCTAAGTAATAATGTAAATTACTGAACAAATATATAAATTAAACTGATAAAATTAATTAGATCGCATGAACCAAGTGAGTTCACAAGTCAGCCTTAGAAGATGATTTTAGTAGGCATTTAATAATAATGGAAATTAGATCTGTTGATGATGTTATTTAAAATTCAACTCTTGGAAATATTCAGTGAGACGAACTGGTATTCCAAATTTAAAGAAAGAACTTAAAAAATTTTTGCTTAGTGAAATTTTGAACACCTTGTCCCTAAAATCTTCCTAAAATTCAAAAAGTGAGGCTTGAAATTCTTCCTCTTTGAGAAGGCATTTCAGAGAGGTGATCTCAAGAAGCAAAGATGATGAGAGCTGTGTCATCCAGACATAGCCAAAGGAAGGGATATAAGAGCAACTCGCACTTCAGTGAAGTGATACATTTAGTATAAGCATAAGCGAAAGGGAACACAACAAAAAAAGAACTAAGAATTTCTTCTTTGTCTAATTCACATTTTAAGTCTAGCATTCAGATTGTCTAATTAACACAGAGGAATTTTACTAACAGTACAGATAAGATCGCACAAAATCTTCCTAGTATCTGCTTCTGCTTCTTTTTGCTGTGTTTTTATGTGCCCTGACATTAACATTTGCCTTCCACTTGCAGAGGGCAGTGGGGTGAAATGGACTACAATTTATCAGCATCCTGAGTTTTTTGTGTTTTGTTTTTTTGGTTTTTTTCTTTTTCTTATTTGATTCCCAGTTATTGTTTTAAATTTTCAGAATACACTCCCCACCCTCACACCCCCATTTCCAGAACCACCAAGAGTTATTGAATATTATACAATGTCTGCCCCCATTAGTCAGAGCTTCACTGCACGTGACTGGCCCGAAAGGTCAGACAGGATAAGTAATAGGTCACACCATTACCAAACAACTGGTTTTGGCTCAAACCGGTTAAAAGCAGCTCTGGCCAAGGCAAACCCAGCCGGACACTGAACCCTGCCATGGCAGATCATTGCAGGGTATTAAATATTAATGAGGTAGGAACTTCACTACATAACTTTACTAAAAAGAAACTAAATGCTTTCTAGACTTGGCCTCCAGAATCCAGAGTTCTCTCCAGGCTATTGCCTATGTGATGCTAACAAATAGACCACTTTTTTTTTTTTTTTTTTTTTTTAATTTTTAAATAAGNTTTCCTGTGTGATTCTAAAAAAAAAACCTTTTTTTTTTTTTTTTTTTTTTTTTAATATATAATAGATGTATATTAAAAATTGTGACATATATGTATCTGAATTAGTTCTGTGGAGAACAGTGATATCAAATCCATTCTTTCTTCAGTCTGAAGAGATAAAAAAGGTAATCAACATCTCACATATCATGACTTAGGGATAAAGGAAAAGCCAGACAAGTGGTATAGGTCACTATAATTAAAGAAATTACTGTTTTTACAGACAAGGTTTACAGTAAATACATACAGGTGTATCAAGAAAATGGTTGTATTATCAACTAAAGTGTCAAATGGGGGAAGAAATTGTGCTTGACTATCTGAAAAAGAGCGAATTATATAAAAATTTAAACTTTTTTTGGTAGTAACATTGTCAGTAGTAATGACGGAAAAAAATTAAAAGGCAACTTTCAGTTTAAAATTTTGGCTACATTGAGGGGAAAACAAAATGTGATGTCCTTAATTGTGAGTGACAAAAATGGAGTGCACTGTTGAATACAGTCACTTTCTTGTTGATAAGACCTAGAGGCTGTCACCAATTTATTATTTATCATATACAAGCATGCATTTTTTAGACTGCTATCTTGCAATTACTTAAAATAGATATAAATGTAATAGCTGTAGGTTATGCATGTAGCTGCACTAAAAAATCTTATAATAAGCTCAACTGTAAGAAGTATGATAAAAACTCCTCGAGCATAAGTGTTATTGTTGCTTTCTACATGACATTTGTAGTCATATTTAAGTAAAAAAATACCTTCATATATGATGATAGAAGCCATTGAGCACTATGGCTCTCTAAAGATACTGTGTTGGAATTTGTCTATTCAAGCGTGTTGTGCTAATATTATTTTCTCCTCAAATTGCTTATTTTTCTCCATATGCTTAACCATTTAAATGTACATTAAGTAATAGATAAATTGAAAATAATCCTGAAAATGTGCATCATGTTAGTGTATCTATAAATGGGAAAAATATACTTGGACAGTAGGAAGATGCTATGTATTCAGTTAACATGGTAATTACTACTGTTACATTTTTATTTCAACCTAAAGGACACCTGTAATCTGACAGTCCAGCCGCAGGCTTGATAAAATGAAAGCACAGACACAGTGTAATAAATAACATTTGGCATAGCGGTATGGTGCATTATTTCCTACTTTAGCATCGTGTTTAAAAAGACTAAAAGCTGCACATGACAGAATTTAAGCCCTGGGCATAGTTTTTTTCTCAAAATAATAATGAAAAAATGTCTCTAAAATACAACCACCAAGAAATAAGAATAATCCAAAAGCTTCAAGGCACCTTTTCTACAACTTTGTAGAAACCAAATCACTTCATCTAGTGTGACATATGTACTGTAATATATAGTGTGCCAAGTCAATTAAATCGTTAATTGTCTGGTTTTAAGAAAAACAGATGGTGGGTCAAATTTTATTCACTTTCAACAATTTTGGGTCCCACACCTATTGGTGATATGCTCATATTACCCAGCAGGGAGTTGAAAAAAGATTGTCAATGCCTTTTCCAAACTGTTTGCTTTTCCTCCTCCCTCCCACCCTTGTTTTAAGGAATATTTAAAACTGGTTTTATTTTGTGGCTTTTTCTACAAGTATCGTGGGTTATTTTGTTTTGTTTTTTTTTATCTGTTTATCTATCTAAAATGCAGCTGTAGGTTAGAAATAATCATATAAAGATGTAGAGTAGTGATTGGAAGTTTGCCTGTTTTGATCTCTTCAACCAGTTATTAAGGATTATAAAATTAATTGGCTTTAACATGGCCTTATTACTCAGCTGATTGGTGCCTGGAAATCTTTTCCCCATGATTTCTATAGTTTATTTAGTTTTTTTTAAGTGTCTTTTGCAATAATCTAATAATGGCTATATTTAGGCCATCTGGCTAGACATATGAACCATAATTAAAATCATTACATTTGTGGTGTGTTCTCAATTTTTAAGAGTTTTGTTCTCTCTCTTCTCTAAGTAGGAACTAGTTACTATTTGCCATGCCAGGACAGCATTTTCTTAGAACAGAATCGTCAAGGTTGGAAGAGACCTTCAAGATCATCCAATCCAGCTGTTCACTCATCACTACCACTGCAAACCCTAAATCACAAACCAGATTGTCCAGTGCCAGATCCAGATAATTTTAAACACCTCCAGGAACAGTGACTCCACCACCTCCCTGGGCAACCTATTCCAATGCCTGACCACCCTAACAGTGAAATTTTTCATTCTAATAGCTAATCTGCATCTCCTCTGTCTCAGTTTAAGGCCATTTTCTCTGGTCTTCTCACTGCACAGCAGAATAGACCGGCCTGCAGCTTGCTACAGCCTCCTTTCAGGTGCTTGTAGAGAGCAATGAGGTCCCCCCTGAGCCTCCTCTTCTTAAACTTAAACAAACCCAGCTCTCTCAGCAATTTCTGCTAAGGCATGTTTTCTAGACTTTACATGAGCTTTGTTGCCCTTCTCTGGACATGCTTGAACACCTTAATATATTTTTTAAAGTGAGGGGATTAGAACTTAATGCAGTATTTGAGGTGCAGCCTCACCTCAAGTACTGCCGAGTACAGTACTCAACTGCTGAGTACAGTTCTTCCTGCAGATGCCCTCTTTTTTCATAGGCATCATTCCTTTTGTCACTGTGGTTAGCAAGCCAGAGCTAAAGGATCACCATTCCAGAGTCTTCCTCAGTGACTGTAAGCCTCCTATATCCAGTGAGACCAATACTGCTGAAAAAACATCTCACCACACAGTCTTATTTTGCATTTTCTTCAAAATCAGTAAAAATCAAGCAGAAATACCATTAAAAGAATTTTGTCTTATTTTCTGTACTTTTTGCCCCTCATAAATATTTTCCATTCTTTTCCTATTAAGAGTATCAAAGGTTTTCTAAAAATCCAGGGTTTTCTCCCTTTAAATATGAAAATTATGTTATGAAAAAGATGAAAAAATTATGAAAGCTATGAAAAATGTTTAAAATTGATATATTTGTTTTAAAATATGGAGGTTTAGGTATACTTTTCATTTGGCAAGTGGGGAGAACAGAAAGCCCAGACTTAGTTGGTAATTTTAAAAGAAAAAACCTAAAAATTTGAGTCTTGCCCAAATTGGGCTATTCCTAAGACATTTGGAGAAACAAAACTTAATGTTACCTAAGATACTTTTGTATCAATTGAATTGTGGTTGGCTTTATGCCCATGGATGATTTGGTCATAAAGCCAGCATTGCTATCGCTAATTTTCAATCTTTAATACAGTCAAAATAAATGTATTTAAATCTACTGCTTCTGTGCTAAAAGGATGTACTTATTGCCATCTATTATGTGCATCTGTTTACAAAACCTTTCATTTTCCCACTTTTTTTATTAGTTATGATATTTCTGAAAAGCCACATTTATTGTAAATAGGAAAGATTTTTTGTTTGCTGACACAGTAGTTCTATTAGATTATTTTCCCAGAGCATTTCGACTAAGATTCTTGCCAGACTTAAATACTCCTTTTATAAAATTATCTTAATTCTAGGGTATGGTTGAACCCTAGACTGATTCTTTATGGAGAGGTAAAGAAGATTATGAAGATTTTGGCACTGTGTTGTGACTCAGGCTGATAGCAAAGATGAATCATAGCAACATAGGGTGGTCTGGGCCCAGTGCAGCTGCAATTTCACATTACTCCCGTCCCTCTTCCATCATTACTGAATTACCAGTCGTATACTTGACGTACTTAAGAAATGAATGTGGTTCAATAATGATAGGTTTTATTGCCACAGAAACCTCTTTCAATAAGAAGATTGCTTAGTGTGTTTCAAGTAGAAATTTACTTTTGTATCCAGGTTTATTTTGTTCAGTGAAATGCATGTATACATACAGTTTCCATATGGGATAAGAGCTTCAGTCACTTGACTAAAGGATAAAATGAGGTAGCAGTTTTGTTGGGTCTTTCTTAGCTCCTTTTGAGCTTTTTATTGCAACTTGTCTTCAGAACTTTTCAGTGAAAAGAAATGTTTTGTGGCAGATATTAAGTTTTAGAGAAATAATGAACATTTAACTTAAGACCTAATTTCAAATTACTATATTTTCATTAAAATGATTGGTATAAAGTGAGGGTCAATGTAAAGGAAAGTTAACTTCTCCTAAAGTAATGGAGTCGGTGTAAACAATCAAATTTAAATCTTGAGAAGTTTCATAGAACTGTCTGTTGAGAAGCAGACGTGGCACCCCATACTGAAGCACAACCTCTCAAAATCGTAATGTGAATATGGAATGGAAAATGTAAGAGAAAAGGTGAATTATCAGTAAAAGGCAGATCACAAAGCCTTTTATGCAGAGAAGTGTTCCATGTCCACCTGTCTTGCAGAAGTGAAATTTACTGGGTGGTTTAGTGAAATAATTAAGTGTGGGTAACATCCCATTAGATCTCTTCTGAAAGGATCCAAGAATAAATGTCACTCTTTAGACTTCTAATTTTTCATGATTTCTAGTGTTATTTAATTTTTACTACTTTCCTACTTTTAAGCACCACTTACACCACTACTTTCAGTAGAAAGTGAGCTGATTATTGATGAAGTGAACATCTATTTTTCTTGCTAAGTGGTTCCAAATCTTGTTGGAGATTCCATTGTCGTTTACATTAGTTAGATCTTTCAAGTGAAATTTTGGCCTGTTCAATACTGCCATCATGAGTTTGCATTTAACACTTACATTATGAAATTAAATAAATGTGTAGGAATATATTTTTTGCCACCTGGACGTGCTGAACCTTCTTTTGAGTAACTTGTGTCTGCTAGAATGTATCTGACTTGTACTTTTTTGCTAATACCCATCAGTATTCAAATAGGCAAAACAGTTTCCAGCTGTAGAACACAAGGAGTCCTGAATTTTATTCCTTTCTGTCTGTAGAGGTTTCCTTCAAAAGAGGACATTTCTTATTTTGCCGGCTTCATTAAAACACTCTTCTTGTCTTCACAAAGGGAAGGGAATTATGTCTTGCAGAATTTGTGACATTGAGGACCAACTTATGATAATATGATGTCTTTCCTTCTCTCACTCTTTAATTTTATATTTCTTTAGTTCATTTTCAGGCTTCCATTAGATGACAGTGGACATATACATGGTGTATTCTTAGTCTCTAAACCCATAGTGAGTCCAGTTTACACTCTGCCTCTTGAATCAGTGAATCTAATTCAATGAGACTTAGGAATCCCCATTTAACTTCTATATCTAGAAGTTGTTACTAATAAAAATCATTATAATAGAATGTTATAAAGTGTAACTGAAATGCAATACTCAGTACTTGCATGTTTTCTGGCTGGTTTTAAATCTGTTATTTTGGTTGTGTGCATGTGTTTCAAATCACTAGAAACAGTAAAGGCACTCAAAGGAATTCCAAGGGATGCAAGGGAGTCTAACTTCTCTGAATTTAAATATCTTTTCTGGTGGTCATGAGGGGAGTAGTTTTGTTTATAAGTTGAAGAGGAACACATGCTATTTATTGGAATTCATTGTTTTATATGCTTTTCCTTACTCTGTCTTTGAGGTCATTGTCTGCTTTTAATTTCCTTACCATGACTCCATGACGGAGGCAAATGCTGATGGTCTGACCTTGAAATTGTGGGAATGATTTAGAGATAATTATGTCACACTTTTTTCCCCCCTGATCCTTACTGCAGTTCCAAGTGATTTTTCTGTTATGTGATAGCTTAGAAATTAGGCACATGGTTTTCTTTAGTTTTTGTTTTGGAAAATCCATGATCCATGATTTTGCAGTTCTAGCAAATGAAGAAGGTTTGCAGTCTGCATAATTTCCAAAGTACTTGACATGTCCTTCTTAAAAAGTGATCTACGTAATCTACTTAATTTCCATGGAAACATGGAGAAGTTAAAAGTTGTGGTGACTCTCTGTCAGGTCTTAGGCATGGTAACAGTCTTGCCTGCCAACCTTCATGGCAAAATCGGGGTTCTCTGAAAAAAAGATTAATAACTGGATTCTGCCTATCATTGAAAAGCAACAGTTACTTTATTTTTAGTCAGTTATTTTTTGTGTTCAAAGGTTGGTCCATGAAGGGAGATTTTGTCCTGTTGTAGTAAACTTCTTATACATGACTGAACAGACTGTGTATACTACGTTATGCGCATCAATAAATATCACGTTCATTTTAGAAATCCCAACAGCACAAGTTAAAGTTACAATAAATATTCTGGCAGTAGTTTTGGTATCTACTTTCTCCCCATAAACCATTGTTATGATCCAATTAGTGAGCGATGCCTCTGCCCAAATTAAGATACAAATAAGACCATATGCTGAAGTCAAAAATACAGAAGATAGTTCCCACCCATGGATCCAGCAGTATCCCGTTGGCCCTTCTTCACCCTGGGCTTCTTGGTGGTGGGGTTCCCAGAGTTTTTCTTCTGGGGGCACCACCTTTATACAGCCGGAGTTCCAGGTATCCATGGGGTGCAGATGCTGTTCTCATAACTTAGGGCAATATATATACCCTGAGATTAGCTCTCTTGGTGCTAATAATGCCAAGGTTGTGTATTCAATACCTGTACATGCCATTCACTTAAGAGTTGGACTCGATCCTTGTGGCCTCTTTCAACTCAGAATATTCTGTGGTTCCCAGTATGAGCAGTTACTTTCTTTCCCACAGTTTGCCACAATGGGAATTTTTACCTGGATGCAATAACCAGGATGTGCTAACCAGATTATACCTCTGTCAGGCCTGGAATCAACACCTTCCTGTTGCAAATTCCTCCCTTCTATGCTTATTGCAAGTTCCTGCTGTGGTGGCTTATTTTATGGCAAGTTCATTCTGTGGCCTTCACAGTGTTTTGTGAGAGGCAACTGTGCTCTTTAAGTCCTTAGAACCATTAAAAAGAGTATTATCTTAATTGGTAATATCCTACACATAATAAAAATATAACTACAAAATCTAAGCAGACCTTATCTGATAACTGCTCATCCTTTTCACAGACCTTTATAATCTTTAATACTTAGTTTTGCTAAAAATATTGGAAGAGTCTTGACCATAAAAAAGCATATGAAAACCCCAAAAATCAATTTTATCTGAATGTTGTTCCTTTGCAGGCCTTACCTAGGTGAGTGACTAATACCTAACATAAGCATACACAAACCTAATTGAATAACAATGTTTTGAAAGCAAGACCATTTCTTCATGAGATAACTGTCACGAAAAAAATCTACTTTAGAATGTAAGTGGGATTGGCTGTGGGGTCCTTCCCTTAAAATTTAAATATTTTAGATTTGTTTCTGATATAGAGTTAAGTATCTCTTCCATGATTTAAAAAAAAAACAAAAACAACAAACTATTTCTGTTTAGAAAATTAAGCTCGAATGTAATTAATATTTTAAATTCTGACTGAGTCCATAATTACAGCTTTGAGGTATTTGAAGTGACCTGTTCATTTTTTGAAAGAGCTGACTCATATACCCAGTACTATTTTATAAATCAGAGTTGTTTCTGTAGAAAGAAAAGCATGAATCAGAAACCTGTTTAGTCTTTTAAGACTTCTGTGTTATTTTGGCATCTGAATGGATAGTATTTGAGAGATGCACCAGCACAGGTCCCAGTGATCCTTTTCCTCTGTGCTGGAATTAGGGTTTCTCCACAACCTGTTTACCATTAGACCTCTGGTTCAGTCTGTGCTGCAGTAGTTCATTTTCAAAAACTGCTAGTGAAACATAGTATGACAAAGGTGAGAAGTTTATCCAAACGTGATGTTTCTGTCTGTAGCTAACCTACCTATGGAGTGGATTGAATTCAAAACATGCAGGATGGGTTTTATAGAGGGTAGTCTTTTTGCAAAGTCGATTTTTCAAAAATTAAGAAGTGTCACTATGTAAGTTACTCATGAAGGCATAACTGAGCCTCTGTGTGCAAATTCATTATCGTAGTCTTTAATTACACAGTCACACAGCATTTCCCTTAGGCTCCCTGCCTCCTTCATTGCATTGGATGAATGGTGTCTTGAGTGTGTGGCAGCTGTTTAATATTTCTAAGTTCATCATTCAAGTGTTGGCCTTTGCCTTATTCACTGCACACTCTTTTGAAGCCTGAAATACGTACACAATTACTGTCTATCGGTTTTAACATATAAATAATCTTATTTTCTAATCATTACTTTGTAATACTTTCTTCTCCATGTGAAGAGAAAAGATCATTATTATCCTAGTGTTATATGTGGAGAAAAGGGGATAAGAATAAATCAGAATTAGTGGCAAAACTACTGTTGTAAGTTCTTATTGCATGATGCCCAACTCAGGCTTTATTGCGGCGAACAAGACTGCATTATTAGGTGATGACTTGCATCGCTCATGTACCTTGCTGATATTTTTTTATTGCTCAGGCACCAGGTTCTCAACCTAGACACTCCAAAAATGAAATTCACATGAGAGATGGCCAGATGTTAAAATTGTGGTTTTTCATTCTCTCCAGGCTTCTACATTAATTGTTATCATCCGTTTAATGGTGTTAACATTTATATCACATCACAGCCTCCAACTTAGATTCTTGTCATCACATTATTAACTGCAACAGTGTGCTCTTGTCTCCAGATAGTTAGAATGACATTTTACTAGGTCCTTTCTCTTCTCTGTAGACAATATCTCAAAAATTGACATCTCAAGCTGTTTTAAAAACATAGTCCATCTTTTTGAGCAAGAGTAACTGACATAAATAAATCTGTGTTCATCCATAAAACTAGTATTTAGGCAACTGCTATAAATAAATTTACTCCATCAACATTTTCTCTACAATAATACTTTCTAACTTTTTTTGTTATACAGATTTAATACCCAATTGTCAATATACTGATCTGCCTGCCTAGAAATAACCCTTACACCTAAAGGAATTCTGCTTTCTTTGTATTGCAGGTATCTGTTAGTTTGCTTATATGCTTATGTCTCAGACCAAGCTTATAGTTACATAATCAAGGAATAACATGTTGTCCTAACCTGATAGCTCCTCCCAATTTAGTTGTCCTTCAGATGTTTTTCAATAACTCCCAGAATAGTATTCTCCATAGTTTTACCAGTGACTGAAGTGAGACTGATGGTAGTTTTCAGGGTCATCCTTCTTGCCTTTCTTGAAAATTGGGATGCATTAGCCAGCTCCCAGTTAACTGAGACCTCTCCAGATTCCCAAAAAGATTCAAAAAACATTTCGAGATATTTCTCCATGACATCAGTCAGTTCTTTGAGTGTTCTCAGATGAATCCTATGAGGCTCCAGAGACTTAGAGGGATCCAGCTGAAGCAGCAGATCCCACACAAGTTTGGAGTTTCCTGGGAGTTTATCATACTCACAGTCATGTCCCTCCAGCTCAGGGTAATGGGATACTCATAGCCCATAATCAGTGTTTAAAGCTGAAGCAAAGAAAACATTGAACATCTCTGTGTTGTCCCTATGTCACTGTTTTTCAGGGACATCCTCATGTTGCAACAGGATGATATTTTTGCACTGCCTTTTGCTATTGAGGCATTTATAAAAACTCTTTTAACTATCCCACATAGTTCTGGCCAGCTTCAACCTCTAATTGAGTTTTGGCCACATGTGGGAGTAGCCTCTCTGTATTACTCCTATGTCACCTGACGTTGCTTTCACTGGCCATACACTTTCTCTTTCCGCCTTAACCCCAGAAGATCCCTGTTCAACAAAGTCAGCCCTCTGCCTTTCTTACTTGATGTTTTGGAATTGCCTGCTCCTGTGCGCTAAGGAGGTGGCATTTAAAAAGTGATCAACACTGATGTATCTTAGCAGCTTCAAACATGTCTGCTCTTCTTATGTTCAGAGGTGAAGTTTTCCTGACAGTTTTTCTCCTGTCACCAGAGATTATAAAGCCAAATGCTTTATTGTCGCTGTGGCCAGTGTGGTGATCAATCACTACTTCACCCATGAGCCTGTTATGATCCCACTTCTACACCTAAATAATGTTAGGCTATGATTATTAAGGGATACCTCTGCCTGAATTAAGGTGCTGACAAAATCATATGCCAAAGTCAATAGTACAGATTTTATTTAATAGTAAATGTGAAGTAGCAAGAGAGATAGGAAGAGAAGAAAGGGAAGAGGGGAGAGGGGAAAAAGGCAGAGTAGGGGGAAGGGAAGGGAAGTGGAGGATGGAACAGGGGGAAGGAGGGGAGGAGGAGAGAAGGGAGGGAGAGGAAGGGGAGAAGAGAGGTAGAGAGAGTGTATAAACAAAAAATATCACCACCACGTGGGTTCCTGCAGCATCCCATCAGCCCTTCTTCTTCTGGTCTTCTCAGCGGGGAAGGTGGGGGTGGGGGATGTTACTTTTATATAGTCCAAATCCCAGGTATCCACAGATAAATGCTGTTCTCACAGCTTGGGCTGGCATGTGTATAAGGGCTTGTTTCCTTTCTCTTAGTTTGCCATTGTGGGAATTTTTGTCCAGACAGGTTACCCAGATCTGCCTCATCAGGCCTGGCATCTCCCCGTTGTTGCCATCTGTGCTTTTCCAACACTCTGCACAGTGGAATTTTGTCCGGTGTGCTCATTCCAAACCTTCACCTCCATTACATCTGGTATTAACACCTTCCTGTTTACCATCTGTGCTTAAGTTCCTGTATGGTAGCTTATTTTATGGAAACTTCCTTCTTTGACAGTGCTTGAGACAGTTTATCATGCTCTTTAAGTCCTTGCAGAGTCCCTCTCTGTTAACAAGCAACAAATCAAAGAGGACATCAGGACCTTTCCTAGTCAGATCTTTAGTACCTGTACCAAGAAGTTGACAAACAGGTGTTTTAGGAATCTTCTGGACCTGTTTTTATTAGGTATGTGATATTCACAGTTAACATCTGGAAATCTGAAGTCCCCAGGTTCAGTTTGGTTGGAGAGACAGCCTTGATACTATACCAGAACTGCTCAGCAGTAGCCAAAAAACTGGTGTGGCATCAACATGTTCTCACTACCAATACAAAACAGATCCCTATGAGATCTGCTGTGGGGATAGGTGAATCCATTCCAGCCAGAAGAAATACACTTTACACTGCTTGTTTTTGGTGTAGAAAGTCTGTCTTGCACTTTTTTCTCCTGAGATTTTTCCATGTCAAAACTGGGATTAGTTTATTCTGCTGCACTATGAAACAGCTTGTCCCCAAGTTACATTCTTGGACAATTCTCTTCAGAGTATGTGCACCAAAGTGATAGCTAAGACAGGATTTAATTCCTTCCCAGAAGAGAAATATACAGGAAAAAATTTCATTGTTCTGAAAAGCATGAGCTCATAGGGGAAGCAAATCATTTTCTGATGCTTGTCTTACAGAATAAAAAACAAACCATACTGCTGCTGATTATTAATCACTGCAAGTGAAATCATGTAACTCCTTTTTTTTTTTTTTTTTTTTTTTTTTTTTTTTTGTTTCTTCTGGAAAGAAGAGTTCTAAAATGCTCTGCAGTTTTGTAGCACTTAGTGAACATCACAGAAGCCCAGCCTAAAACTTGCTTGACAACCTTTGTATTACTTCAGGATAAAATATTACTACCTTTATTTTACCTTGTGCTGTGGGCATCTATATAAATATTTTATCCCGACATGCACACCTTTAATTTTAGCTTAGTGTTAACATTCTTTTACTGTGATAACTAAGGTTGCTATGCTGACCTTCAGCAGCCTAACTCTATTAGGCTAAATCATTGTAACTTAAGTTTTAAGGCTGGAAAGAAATATTTTTCACTTTTTTTGTAATCATTAAGTACCTTTTAAAAATAATCTCTAACTTAAAAATATTTCTTAACTTACTGATTTTTCCTAGTGGAGGAAGAAATTCCTATGTTTAATTTAACAAGAAGCCTGTGACAATGTGGAGCACCAAGTTGTAGTGAATGTCTTTCAAACCTCTGGGTTTTTGTTTTGTAAGCTTTCCTTCAAATCTCTTGTGAGGTTTTCAGTTTCTGCATTAGCTCGAGAGTAGCATAGTGACATTTTGCTTGAACAACTCTCATTTTCAGAAAACTGTCCAATTCTAAAGAGGTGATCTTTGAATCATTGTTAGCTATGGGCTCTTGAATATTATGCTTGGAAGAGTAGAACTATACCATAGCAGATAAGGTAGTGACAGAAATACAGCTTCTGACCATTTATGGCAGGTCAATAATCACGTTTCGTAGTAAAATTGTGCTACAATGCCACTTAAAAGCTTTCCCTAAATATCATAGTGTAAAGGAGCAGATTGTAAAGGCAGTGCAGACTCTAGGTCTCGCCTGAGATGGGAAAGTAAACAACACTTTTTATCAGGTTGAACATGCAGTTCTGACAATGAGGGTAATTGCTGCATAATTGCTGTTTTGTTCTAAGAGTTTGTTGATTTGCTGAGGCCCAGGTGCATTATATTTGTTGGCATATCATTGGAATAATAAATCTATAATTATCTCCAGCTACTTTGTGGGGAAAACTCATGCTGTACTTGTAGTGTTACAGCACTAAGTGGACCAAGGTGTTTGAGCTTGTTAGGCTACCTTGTCAGGATGTCATGCTCTTTCTCTTGAATCAGAAATAGTAAACAAGAAACTATAGTTGTTCACTTGACTCATAATATTTATCACTACTTTGGAATTATTGAAGCTTCTGAGAAAGATAACAGATTTCTAAGTGCTATTTAACTTCATTTTTTTTTTCACTTCATCATCTGTATTATATTTTCATAAGTAAATGAAAATGGTAGCAGGCAGTCTAAAGTAATCTTTATGGCTAGCAAGCTATTCACATTGTCATTTGCTTGAATCCTTTTAACTTGGCTATCAAGTGATCTATGCACAATTTGAAAAGAAGTTACTGCATCTTCAAGTGCTTTGACATAACTTTTCTAAATACAAGATTTTTGTAGTTTCACAGAATGATTTGGGTTGGAAGGGACCTTAAAGATCATTTAGTGCCAACCTTTCCACCATAAGCAGGGATGCCACCCACTAGATAAGGTTTCTCAGGGCACCATTCAACATGTCCTTGAACCCTTCCAGGGATGGGGCGTCCACAACTTCTCTGGGCAACCTGTTCCAGTTCCTCACAGTAAAAAATTTCTTCCTAATACCTGATCTAAATCTCTCCTCTTTCAGTCTAAGGCTATTTCTCCTTGTCCTGTATGTGCCCTTGTAAAAAGTCCCACTTCAACTTCCATGTAGCCCTTTTAGGCACTGGAAGGCTGCTGTAAGGTCTCCCTGGAACCTTCTTTAGGAAAAACAACCCAAACTCTCTCATCCTGTCTTCACAGGAGAGGTTCTCCAGCTCTCTGATCATCTTAGTGGCCTTCCTCTTAGCTTGCTCCAACAGGTTCATTCCTGGGATGAGTACCCCAGAGATGGATGCAGTACTTCTCTTCTCTTACAAGACTAGAGTAGAGGGGCAGAATCACCTTCCTTGACCTGCTGATCAGATTCCTTTTGATGCAGCACAGGATACAGTTGGCTTTCTGGGTTGCGAGAGCACTTTGCTGGGTTATGTTGAGCTTTCTGTCAACCAACACCCCCAAGTCCTCCTCAGACCTGCTCTAAATCCATTCTCTGCCCAGCCTGAATTTGTGCTTCAGGTTACCCTGACCCAGGTGCAAGACCTTGCACTTGGCCTTGTTGAACTCCATGAGGTTTGCACATGCCCAACTCTCAAGACTGTTAAGTCTCACTGAATAGCATCTCTCCTCCCCAGCATGTTGACTGCACCACACAGCTTGGTGTTGTTGGCAAACTTGCTATAGGTGCCCTCATTCCTGCTGTCCATGTCATGTTAAACAGTGCCAGTCTCAAAAACCAACCCTGAGGATTACCACTCACAGCTGATAATCAGCTACGACTGTGCAGCACGAAGGCAGAGGAAAAGCTATATCTAGTAAGCAAAACAAAGTAGCGTGTGCAGGGATTTGTACCACAGGACAGTAAGTTATTCTTTGACTCTGTCTTATAACTTCTATGTACTTTAGTAAACATCCTACATCTATAAGATTCCTGAAGAGTATTTCCTGAATTATATGAACTGTATTTTCTCTTTTCTCCTCACACTTAGTGGAAATGCCGTTAATACAGATTATGAAAAATGAGGTCTGTGCATTAGACCTAAGACAAAGACATGGTATTGTGTATCAATGCAAATTACAAGGTTAATGAATTAGTATAATTGAATATGATTTGGATCAGTCTGAACCAGTCCTTTTGTTTTCTGTGATCTTGATTTCTCTTATATTTCTGTTTCAATAAATAACATTATTATTTATATTTCAAGTTGTATAAGCTGTCAGTAAAGTTCAGTACAGTAAAGGGATGGGACAGAACATGAGAAGGAGAATACAACAGGAAGAAGAAATGAGGTGCTTCTATATATAGTTTTAGATGATTATGTTAACTGTCCTGCAGTTGATCTAAAACTTACAGTTTAAAAAATTACAGTTTAAAAAATTAAATCATCCATTAAATATATTTTTAATTTAGAAGCCACAAATTTAGTTTCAGTCATTATTTATTTTTATCTTTAAAAATTTGGTATTAAATTGAATGTACATGCAATTTGGAATGCTACACTTTTCTTTCATACTCTTTAGATATTTCTTAGTATTTTTTTTTTTTTTTTAATGTGAGAATATGCACTAAAAACAGATCACATACAACTTACAGACAGATTTATTTCAATAATGAACTGGAAAATTTACTCTCATCATCACATTGACATTTTTCCAATATTTTAATATTACAGATTGGAGACACAGTTGTAGTAGTGATCTTCCTGGTATACTGGGAAAGTTCCTTTCTAAATTTTACATATTCTTCTCCCATCCATATGCAAATAAACTCTTCTCTCTAACTTTGTATCTTTTGACCATAATAGAGAGTGAAACAATAAAACATATTAATGGTGAAACCAAGTCATTATTTTGAGATTGAATCATCGTTTCCTAAGATAAGAACTGGTTTAATTATTCTTTACCATTTAGAAACTCTGAATTTTAACTGATTTTTGGGCTGAAATTATCTGTATGCAATGGCTGTCTCACTTGAAGTGCTTATAACAAATTCAAGCATCTTTGAAGACCATGATCTCAGGAAAATTAATTCCATTTTAGCCAGTGAAAAAAAAAAAAAAGGCAAACTTTTTCAAAAGTTCCAACTTTCTTGCACATTGAATCGGTGACCTGAAATTTGACAAGGGGACATCTAACGAGATTCAGTTTGTAAAATTCTGATTTGCATAGGCTTACTCACTTGTTTAAGAGGATTTAGCTTACAGAAACTGAAATCCCCAAGAGCTTAGTCCGAGCTGCAGTCTTATCAGAGCTCCTAGCAATGTTCCTCTCTTTTATTATTATTTTCCTTTTGCGGAGTAGGGCGTGTGAGAGCTCTCCATTTCTAACTTGGAAAAAGTCTACATTCAACAATCAAGTTTAGATGAAATATATATGCAACTCTGTGCTGGATGACCTTAGCTGATGGCAATATGTCCACAAAGTTGCTCCCACGTCCCCCTCTCAGCAGAACAGGAGAAGAAAATAAGATGAGAATGGGAGATAACTTACCAGTTACTGTCACAGACAAAACAGACTCAGCTAAGGGAAGATTAATTAGATTTACTGCCAAATAAAAACACAGTAGGGTAGTGCAAAGTGAATACAAACAAAAAACTTCCCTTCACCTCCTCTTTTTCCCAGACTCCACTCTTTCATTCCTAACTCTTTTAACTTTTCCTTCACCGAAGCAATTAGGGTGGATGGGCAATGGAGACTGTGGCCAATTCATAATACTTGGTCTCTGCCACTCCTTCCTCCTCATGCTGTTCCCCTGATCCAGTGCAGGGTCCTTCCCTTTGCTGTTCTTTCAGTTCTTTTAGAGCTGCTCTAGCATGTATCCTTACCATGGGGTGTGGTCCTTCAGGAACGGACTGCTCCACAACTTAGAGATTCTTTCAGGGCTTATCCACTTGCTGCAATGTGGGGTCATCCACAAGCTCCAGCAGAGACCTCTGCGTGCTGGACAGATAGCCTGCTTCCCTGTGGTCTTCACCATGGACTGCAGGGGAATCTCTACTCTCACATGGAGCAACTTCTCCCCTTCCTTCTCTGGGCTTTGTGTGTGAAGGGTTGTTTCTCACATATTTTTATTGATCTGTCCCAGTTGTTTTCAGCATTTTTTTGCTCTTTCTTAAATACATTATCACAAGGACACCATCAGCATTTCTGATGGGTTCAGTTTTGGACAGAATAAGTCCTTCTTGGAGCTGGCTCTCTCCAACATGAGAGCAGCCTCTTCTCACAGAGCTCACTTGTGCAGACCCCTGGCTACCAAAACCTTGCCGTCTAAACCCAATACAAATGCATTACATGACTTTTGTTGGAGCAAACTGTGCTTTGTGTTTATAGAATTGATCTGGGAACTGTCTTGTGTGTGTGTGTGTGTTTGACAGAAAACAATATTTGTTCTGGGGTTTTGGGTTGGGTTTTTTGTGGTTTTGGTTTTAGTCTGTTGTAGCTTCCTTTTGGACAGATGTGGTTGCCTTGTCTCAGAAGGGAATAACTGATCAAACTAGAAAGAAGCAGGATAAGTCTTGGTAACTGTTTCTCTGCAGACGTTCCTATTTGCTCTGTTCTGGGACCTTCTGCAAAGGCAAAAGTAAGGTGGAACTAACAGTCTTAGACCGTGACTAGATGTTTAGCTCAGCGAAAGTGAAAAGGTTTTAATGACAATAAAGTTGCTTCCAAATTAAAACCTTGGTGGTATTGTATAGGCACATGTGTATTCAGACTACGATGCAGGGAACCATTATTCAGGGTATCAGAGGACAAATTTATTGATTGCCATTAAATAAGAGTTGAAGAGATGGTGTAGATTTCCTTGATTTTGTGAGACATCAATAGTTTTGAAAGGTTCTACAGATAATATGCTACAAATAGATTCACTGTTGCCACAGACTAACTCTGTATGTGTTAAGAGATACATTCTCGATGATAGGTTGAACAGTTTTGTGTTTGAACTTCTATCTGCACAAATTTACCATTAAAGAAGAAAAAGAACACCACTATTCAGAGCAAGAGCGTCAAAATTCTCTGTGCAGCTGTGACTCCCATAGGGTCAGAAAAAAAATCCCCTGAATTAGTTAATTTTCATTTATATGATCTTCAAAAGCATACTGACAGTTGGAGATTAAGCTGTTTAGTCTATTGAAAAATTTTATTTTCCTGAAGATTTTCTAAGGGTGACTGAAAGGCCTTAGTCAAATCATCAATGACATAAATAAGATTCCTGTTACTCCTTATATTATTGAAAGAGTGTATTGCATATTCTTATCATAACATAGAATATTTTGTAATCATTGAAGGACCTCGTTCTCTACAACTTCAGTTTCTTTATGATGATTACCAGTATGCTTACTTTTTCTCATTGGAATCGAATTATTTAGTCTATGGAAGGAAACCATGTATGTATTTTAAAATGAGAAAAGCCCCATCCACTTAAATAAAGATGATTCAGGCACAGAAATTAAAGAATTTATCTAACTGCTAATAAATGGATTTTAGCCTTAATGCTGCCTTGAGAATTATTTCAGATGTTTCTACCATGATGACTACCCATTCACATTGTTTTTTCCTTTTGAGAGATTAAGCAGTAACCACTGCTCTAAGGGATATTCTGTGTATTCATATTGAAACTGTTCATGTAAAGGATTGCAGACTTACATAAAATTCCTTAGTATTATTTTTCCATTTATTCTTCTTTGATAGTGCCTAGTATCTATAGTTCCATAAAGAAAGCTAACAATGTCTGCTATTAAAAGTTATATTTAGAGAAAGCTTTTGAAATTCATAGATGCTTTCTCTCTTTAAAAAAACATACTTTATTCTTTGAGGTTTAACTATGTGATACAACACTCTGGAATGGCAAATTGTATTTGAATCTTTAAAATAAAAAAGTTACATGAAACTTTATTCAAATTACTGAGTGATCCATCTCTAGTCCAGCTAAAGTCAGGTACATTAAGGAAAAGCCATCCTGAATTAGTTAACTATGCCCCAATGTAGTTCCTCCAGGCTGAAGTAGCTGTGTTAATGAAAGCAAATGTAACATGCCTCTTTCCAACCCATTCTCTAGATTCTTCATAGAGGGAAATTAGCTGAAGAAGAGAGGTGTTATTGATTAAAAGCTGTAGTGTTTGGGAAGCAAAGGGGATTGAATAGGCAAACAGGAATGTAAAGATGTATATACACACTGCAGTTTCAGAAAAAAAATGGGAGGATAAAACATGTCTCTCTTGATGTGCGTCTTCACATCAAAGTTACGCGGAAACAAGGCAAGTATTACTGCAATACCACTGAAGGAGAAGGGCTGTACCAATGGGGTTTGGGACAATAAAGTTGTGAAGGGAACAGAAATCTCTTGAGGCAGCATAGATGGAATACAGACATTGTTGCTAATTCTCACAACTTTAACTGAAATTTTTTTGAGTAATGAAATACCAGCTATTTTTGCAAGCAAATGTGGAATTAACAAGATACTGTGATTTACCAGTATTTCAACAGAAATTTAGGAAATATCCCAGTTTTTGTGAACCTTTATATAAATGAGAAGTCCCATGGTGCTATTAAATTGTTTGTACGGATAGATTTTTACATAACAGTTCATTTTATAAACCTAAATTAAGAGGGTAACTTATTTTATTGGAGATGTGGCTATTATGTAAAGCCCCACAGGGCTCATTCATTAGCTGGGCCAGCTTTGCTGGCTAAGCAGTAAATAACTCAACTTTAGATATGGAACATGGTCCTGAATAGGAAAAGAAGGAATATGCATATCCGTAAAGTCTATAAGTATTTAAAATATATAGCAGGACAGAAATATGAAATATTTTATGCTAGCAGTAGAAAACTTCAGATAAATTATGCAATAAAAATCATGTTGACATAACTGCTATCCCTCTGAAAAATCTATTGTCATGGAGAATGGCTGTAACTGGTTTTCTTTATACTGGGAATGTTAAGCGCTTGTGATATACATAAAATATTACTTTTAATGGTCTCTGCCATTGTTTTCCTACTTCATTCTCAGAGGAGCTTCATTTGACTTTCCCATGAGTGTCGTTAGACAAATTATCCTCCTTTAATTAATTATCCCCATTTTTTTTCTTTGTGAAATGTTCACATTCTGGCTCATCAATTTACATGATCAGGAAATGAGAAGTACCCTGACAATTGGCACAATTCAGCAAGGATAGAGAAGGTTATCACCACCTACATAGTATAGTTTTTTTTTTCTTCCCATAGAATTTGGGGAGAATAGAACTGACTCTATAACCTTGAATGGCTGTTCTGTATAAGGCATTATAGTCTGAACATCTCATGAATTTATATAGGGACAAGGCTGCTTAAATCCTCCTCCTCCTCTCCTCTCCTCCCTTTGCGTATCTGTTTCTTCTGTAATGGGACCCAGGAGCACAGAGAAGGTGCTGCAATAATGTAATCACCATTCTGTGATTCTGTGAAATATATAATGGTATATTTTTCTAACCTTTTGAATAAGCAAATCCTGCCCTGGGAACATTAGCACAACAATTTCACAACTGAATTAGATTTATGTATTCAGTAATGTGTATATAAATTGTACATTCTGTGGTGTTTCAAAGTGGGATTAACTAGATTTTTACGAATTATCTTGCAAAATGTCAGTACGTCAATATATGATGGTGAATGTTTGTACCTTTTGCATAACAAATTCCAATATCAAACAGCAAGCTTTATCCTTTTTGAATCACATAGTTGAACTATTTCTTTTCACATAGTATATTTAGTTCATCCAGTATTCTTTGTTTCAAGAACTACTATGTAATGAATTCAAATGCTGTTTTACTAATGACAAAACAAATCTAGTTGTGTGTCATATTTCCTTTGATATGGAGAGTAAAACAAATAATGGACATTATTCTAAGATGTTGATAAAGTAAACAGTGATTGGTCTTTGCTTAGTGTTTCCCTGAATGACTCCAGATTTTGAATGTCTGCTGAAGTGGTATCAAGTCTTGTACTTTTCCCATGTGCACCAGTGATCTCTTTTCTTTCAAAATTGTTTTCCTTATAAGAATCACATTCTTATATTTACCTTGAGTTGCAGGAATGGAAAGATAGACAAGTTACCTCTTCAAGCCCTGACTCCAGTACAATTCTGTCAAAATGCATTTGTGTAGTAAGTGACCATTTCTTTTCCCCAAGACCCCTTTTAGTCACTTCCAAAATGGGCCTGTCCATCACAAAGAGAAAAGGTAAAAGAAAAAGAACATTCCTATTTTGCCGTGACTATACTAGTGGCTGCTGTAGGCTCGGGCTCTCCCTTCAGTACATCACTGGTTAGAAATCTGCAAAATCTTTCAGTGAAGTATACAAAAGTATCATAAGGGAATTTTAAAATGAAAGGAGATGGTTATCTTAATTTTCTTTATATTATTCTTTAGTTTTCCCTTAAATTGATATGTTTCTAGACATTTCTTGTAATAAAATACTTCGGCAATTTTTAACTTAAATTAGTGCTGTGCTACTGCAAACTGTACAAATTTGTTTAGGATAATCACTGTTTCCAAGCTGAGTATCCTAAATAGTTTCAACGGGAGTTTATCTTTCAAAAGAAAAAAGGTGGCTTTCTAACATGACCAGAAACCCTGCCTCCTTGTACTTTTAATGTCCTTCTTTGTGAAATAATTTGTGAAAACAAAAATGGATTTTCTTTTCTGTCTCAA
The DNA here is from genome assembly GCA_013397935.1 of Dasyornis broadbenti. Classification (NCBI taxonomy): domain Eukaryota; kingdom Metazoa; phylum Chordata; class Aves; order Passeriformes; family Dasyornithidae; genus Dasyornis; species Dasyornis broadbenti. Next base: position 946,752 of record VZRN01000728.1, read on the forward strand.
AAGCCTTAAAACAGAAAAGAACATGCCTGACTCATCTTTTGTATCGCAGTGCTAGTGATCACTGGAAAACAAATACCCATCCTAGCCATCTCTTATTGTAGCTAACCTGAAGTGCAAGTCTCAAAAAACAAAATAAATCATAAAAGAGAGCAAAAACCAATATGTAAAACTAGAATGTAACCAAAATGTAAAATAAAAGACAAAAATGTGCTTAACCAATAAATTTACTTTTGACTTTCCAAGGTAGCTATTACATTTAATAAACTTACACCAAATGCTTTCTCTTTGCAATATCCTGTGGAAAGTGTTTCTACTAAAATATACTCTAAAGCAATTTCTGCTGTGAATTGCACCTTTTTTTTTTACGTCAGCATTATGTGAAAGATGGCATTATAATGACTGATATTTTAGTCCAACAAATGCACTAAGCAGTGGACTCTTACACACGGTTTTATTGATAGGAATTTAAATTATGTTCCAGAAGAACATACGCCTTCTATTTTTCTTCACTCTTTGGTGCCTCACACTGAAATATCCAGTTTTATAGTTGTTGGGTTTTTTTAAGGTTTAATTTTGGCATTAATAACTGAGCTGTCTGAAAATTTCCTGTTTTTTTCTGCTAATCTTAAAACAACATTAAATTATTTCTGTTTATCATAAATGACTTATTTACAGTGAGGGACTAGTATGAGTTTATGAAGAAGTAAGGCTCCGTCAGGCTCTGAACTTAACTTCTTAGGAGTTTTTGAAACAAATATGTAATGCAGGGAGGCTGAAACACAAGTAGTAGAACTAGGAGTAAAAAAAGTGAATATCATTTACTGCTTAGTGAATTCAAATAAATATGAATTCAAATAAATATTAATATACTTTCCTAAAATCATGTTATTTAAAAATGTGATTATCTGACAAAAGCCCAGAAAGCAGCTTGTTTTTTTCCTCTCTGTTTTAAAGGAAGTTTATTGACATTCTCTAAAGAAATCTAAAAGCTATATGCACTTCAATGAAAAAAAACCCAAACCTAAACAATAACGACAAAACTCCAAACAAAACCAGAAATCAAACCCTATCATAGTGTTCCTGTGGAAAACTAAGTAATGACAGAAATATTCTGTTTCAAATTCAGAGATGAACTAATGCTAATACAAAATTTACAGAGTATATGAAAGTATTGCAAGCAGTGTATTTGGGAATGTTTTAAAATAATGAAGGAAATATTTGCTATAAATATAAGTGGATACAGATGGGTTAGGAATGGTTTCATTCATTTAAATCCATTATTCATATCACATTTTGTTCAACTTAATTTCATTTATGAAAGCAAATTCAGTTTAATGGATGTAATCTCTCAAATACAGCAACGACATAGGATAAAGGATACTTGTTTTTCAACTAGCTCCTGTAAATGATGTTACTATGCCTAATATTTTTTTTGAAGGCAGAACCAGTTTCTTTAAGTTTTAATAGGGATAGCTTTGGTCAGCTATATATCTTTTCAATTTTGAGAAAAAAGCATGGAAACTCTTGCTCAGCTACATCAGAATAGCAGCCACAAAAGAGATTAAATTCAAGTAGGTATAAATACATTTACTGTCTAGTATATATTGTTTGGGAAAACGACATTAAGTAACATGATGTAGCCACTTATTGGAGAACTAATTTATAGAATACATTTGTTTACAGCATATGTTTGTTTTCCAAAATGAAATATGAAGTGACTTAGACACTTAGAATAGTGTTAATCTACCAGGACAGCCTAGGAAAACTTTGTATTTCTTGGGCAGTTATAAGCTGAGCTGTTCTGTAGGTTTGACATTAACAGTCTCACAAAAATTGAAGACAGGGGAGTGTGTTTATGTGTTCTTTGGGATAGCTTATGTTGTTTCTTCAGGACAACTATAACTTTTTTTTTGAGGTCTGTGATCTCAGGATAAATTGAACCTGGTTTTATCCTTTTATAATAATGGATTATATCAGTCTTTTCCTGGAGCTGTTTGGAAAAAAATACAAATAAACCAATAAGAAATGTTCATCGTTCTTTGTGCTTTTTCTTGGGTGGTTTTCTGGTCTTGTTTTGTTTTTTTTTTTTTTTTTTTTTTTTTTTTTTTTTTTCATTTTTTCTTTTGCCAAACAGAATAATAAAGCCTTTCAAAACTCTGTGGAGTCTTTCTTAAAATAATCTTCAACTCTTTTTCAGTTTCTTGTTAAAATGGAATGTTCTTTATTTTCTTCTTGTCACATTTTAATTGTATTTAGAGCCTTAATATCTGCAAGCTTTGAAAAATCAAGTGTATGCTGCTGAAAATATTACCCTAGAAAAATTGTTTGAGTTAAAATCAAAGCACTTGCTATTTGTTTGTTTAGGGCTTTTTTTTTCCTCGTACTCAAGCTATCATACATGGAAATGTGAAAAAAAATGGCAGCAAGATTTTTAAAGAGAATTCCTCAGACTTTGGTACAGGGATATTTGTTGTTGTCATTACATGTAATAAATTAATTTTATAGTCGGCAACTCTAATGAAACAATTTTGTGTTAGTTGGACTGGACAAGGATAAAAAAACATTGTTCTGAACTTCCATTACTTATGTACCGTATTTCCTCTATTTGTAGATGATGAGTGCATTCTTAAGTTTCTTATCTGGAGTACAATATTTTCTTTACAAGTTTCTAATACATAACAGATTGCATCCAAGGGTGCTGAGAGAACTGATGAGTCTCTGTCCAAGGCCACTTTCCTATCATTTTTGCCAGTTTGTCAAGCTTAGGAAATATACACAAAGACTGGAAACAAGTTTTATGACCTTTAACAAAAGCCTGGCCTATGCAAATTTCAATGCTTGGAGAAATCACAGATCAAGTCTTCTTGGAAGCCATTTTCTGGCATGTGAAGAAAGTGATTGTGAGCAGCTAATTTATTGAACCTGACCAAGCTGATTGCTCCTTTATAATAAGTTACTTGAACATTGGACAAGGGGTCATCAGTGGATGTTGCCTACCTCAAACTTACCAAAGTTTTTCACTCTGTCCAGTCATCCAGAGTTGGATATGTGAACATAATGTCCTGACTTGAATGAAAGAATTTTGTCAGAGATAACCAAATGGAAGAAAAAGGCAAAACAAAACACCAATAGAAAACCAACCAAAAAAACAAATAAACAAAGCAAACAAAAACCCCCTAACAAAACAAACAAAAACCTCCAAACGGACATTCCTTCGCACCAAAACACCCCAACAGGTTGGATGATAGGATAGAAGGTAGTAGTAAATGGCTCATACTGTTCTGTAGACCAGTACATCCAGTTTTGAGAGACTAATTAACTCAATTAGTTCCATAGAGGCCTGTGCAATTGAACAGGGACTGGAGCATTTGCCCACCCGGGAGGAGAGCCTGAGGGCGTAGGATCTAATATCAACCTGTCAGTATCTATGAGGAGATTACAGAGAACACAGAAGCAGATTCTTTACATTGGTACAGGATGGAAGGCTGGTGGCTTGATGAACGTAAGTTAGAACAAGATTAGATATAAGGGAAAACTTTTTACCATGCAAACAGAACAGGTTTCCCAGAAGAGTCTTCATCCTGAGAGGTTTCAAAACCCAACTGGATAAATCCTGAGCAACCTGGTCTTAGCTCAGAGCTGAGTCTCCCTTGAGCAGGAGCCTCAAGACCTCCTGAGGTCCCATCCAGGAGTTCTCAGTTGGAGAAAAGACAAGGCACAGCTGGAGCAGAACCTGACTAGGGACATGAAAAATAACAACAAGGATTTCTTCAGGTACATAGGACAACAAAGGAAGATGAAAGAAATTGTACCCGCAATCATGAGCAAAACAGAAGACCTGGTTACAGCTAGCAAGGAGAAGGCTGAATCTTTTTGCCTTGAGTGTCACTGGCAAGGGCTCTGGCCACACCACCCACCTCACAGAACAGGAATATGGACTGAGAGAAAGAATTGCTGTCCATCATAGGAGAAGACTACTCAGGTTAAAGACCATCTCAGGAATCTGAAGGTGAACAAGTCCATGGTACGTGGTGAAATAAATTGGAGAGTCCTGAGGGAACTGACAGATGAAGTTGCTAAGCCACTATCCATCATCTTTGAAAAGCTGTGGCAGATTAGTGGTTTCCACCAAGTGGAAATGGGGGAATATGGTGAATAAGGAATTGGCTGGATGGTCACCTTCAGTCAACAGTTCAAAATCCGGGTGGAGACCTGTGATGAGTGGTGTCCCTCAGAAATCCCCAGTGGGACATCATCTTTTTCAGGGACATGGACAGTGGGATTGAGTGTACCCTCAGCAAGTTTGCTTATGACATGAAGCTGTATGGTGCAGTCAACAAACTGAAGGGAAAGGATGACATCCAGAGGGACCTGAACAGGCTTGAGTGATGGGCCTGGATGTGCCTCATGAGGTTCAACAAAACCACGTGCAAGGTCCTACATCTGGAAAAGTGCAGTCCTAAATATGGATACAGGCTGGGTGAAGAGTGTATTGAGAGCAAACTGGCACATAAGGGTGAGGGTATTGGTGAAATGGAAAATTGATATGACCTGACCATGTGCTTTTGCTGAGCAGAAAGTCAATTGCATACAGGGCTGTTATCATAAAAAGCATGGCCAGCAGGCCAAGGGACATGATTCTCCCCCTCTACGCCACTTTTTTGAGAACTCTCCTGGACTTCTGCATCCACTTCTGGTGCTTCTGGCATAAGAAAAACATGAACCTGGTAAAGCAGGTCCAGAGGAGAGCCATGAAGATTATCAGAGGGCTGGAGCACCTCTCCAGTGAAGACAGACAGACAGATTTTGGGTCATTTAGCTTGAAGATGAGAAGATTCTGGGGAGATCTTACAGCAGCCTTTCAGTACCTAAAGAGGGTTTATAGGAACGGTGGGGATGGACTCTTTATCAGGAAGTGCAGTGATAGGATGAGGGGCAAAGGTTGTAACTGAAAGAGCGTAGATTTACATTGGATGTAAGGAAGATGTTTTTCATTATGTAGGCAGTGATTACACTGCAATGGGTGTCCCAAAGAAGTTGTGGATGTCCCATAATATGAAGTAAACAAAGATTGGACAGGGCTTTCTTTTAGTAAGCTGATCTAGTAGAAGATATCCCTGGCTACGGGAGGAGGGTTGGAACTAGAGGATCTTTAGGGTGCCTTCCAACTCAGATCTATGATTCTGGCTTGAAAGACATATGAGTGGAAATGGTTTTTAGATGTTTCTATGCCTGTAACTAATGAAGGATCAAAACAGGATGCAACTTGAGAGAATATCCTAGCTGTAAGATTTGTAGAAATAGGAATCATTCAGATTCCTTGCAATTAAGACTACTGAGGTAAACTGTTATTTGAGTGTAGAGGTTATTTTGCATAGGTTTACATAATGTATGTGTATATAAATTTATATGCCTATATATCTGTGTCTAGCCTCCTTTTGACTTTGGGCAATTCTTTTGACGCCACTAATCCCTTTTCTGCCATGTCATTGGTTCCTCAGTTTGAGCTGTATTGAAACAGGTAGTGTTAACACGCTGGGGAGCTCATGTTTTACTAGCAGTATTTTACTTAATGCTATTATTGTCTAAAATTTCATGAAATAAAATATGGTATAAATACTGTTCCTCATATCCTTTAAATTTCAAGTGTTCTATAAACACAAAGAGTTCTGATTTTTCTAAGCCCTTGTAGTGGTTTAACCCTAGTCAAGAACTAAGCCCAACACAACCATTCACTCATTAACCCTGGGGGGATTCCTTATGCAGAATTTTTTCCTTAAGAAGCTGCAGTGAATCAGACTCAGCGGTGCATTTTGACAACTATTCTTATGTAGATTATTTTAATTTTCTTGGAATTTTCTGCATGTCAGCATATTCATGCATAGAGTTTGTTTTAGTCTTCTATAAATAAATTCCTTATTTATTTCAACAGAAATTGAAAAGGAAAGCTGTGGGGATCCTGGAACACCATTGTATGGTATCAGAGAAGGGGATGGATTTTCTAATCGTGATGTTTTAAGGTTTGAGTGTCAGTTTGGATTTGAATTAATTGGAGAGAAATCTATCATTTGCCAAGAAAACAACCAGTGGTCTGCAAACATACCTATCTGTATTTGTATGTACCAAATATTTTCTTCTTATTATTTTTAAGGCATAAAATTATGTTAAGTTTTTACTTATAAGTAATAATTTGTGTAATTGATTTCAGAGTTAGTACAACGTAATTAGCTCTCCTGACAGGATGAATTTACTTCTGTTCAGTGGCAGGTTTTCCTAACGTACATGCCCAAGAGACAGGTTCTAGAATTGCTAAAATATTACTTTTCTCTTCTAGCATCTCTCAAAGCAGTTGTCTTTATGTGCTTTGATACAGTGGTCTATTATTGGCCTTTTTTTTTGGTAGGATTCTGTTGATTTTATGATGTATATTATGTATGATACAATTTTGATAGCTAGTCTTATAAGTTAATATATTTCCTTAGATTAGAAGTTGCTGAATTGAAATCAAGTGTTTAAATTATTTACATTTTTCCCATGTATTATATATGAATACCTTTTAGCACTTAAATGATCATAGGTATTTATAGTTGTATAGTCTCTTCCAGTTGCATTATACAGCATAAGAAAAACTAATGTTGTAATACTTATTTGTGGCAGCACTTTTCTTAACTTTTCCACAAAAATAGCGTGGATCAAATATATTTAGAGTGCAATCAGTTGCTTTCATCTCTGCAACTCCATTTAATATGGCTTAACTAAATTGGTTGAATATAATACATTATCCTGATAACAACAAAACATATCTTGTCTATTTGAGGCTTGTTGATTTCTTGTGCCTCTGTGTGAACAACAAATGATAAGGGCACTATTGACTTTGTGCCCCTTTAATGTGCCCAGTGGGAGGTCTGCTCATCTAAATAGTTCCCTACAAGAGAAATAAGTGGTGCCAAGTGATTGTTATCAAGGCTAAATTGTAAGGATTGCCATGGATTTCCAATGCAACAAGAATGTTCTTAATTTCATGTGGGCTCTGCTTGGGGGGTAGTTTTATTGAGAGGATGGGAATACAAAGATTGAAAAAACAACTTTCCAGATTCACATGTCGCAACAAATAATAAATTATTCAGTTGAGGTAATCAGCAAGTTTCAAGATTTCTTGCAAAAACTTAACACTAAAACAAGTCCTTATTGAAGTGTTTTATTCTGTTACCTAATATCTCTCTCTCTTTTTTTGGCAGTTCCTTGTCTTTCCAATTTCACTGCACCAATGGGAACAGTTCTTTCACCTGATTATCCAGAGGGATATGGGAATAATTTAAACTGTATCTGGACAATAATTTCAGACCCTGGGAGCCGAATTCATCTCTCCTTTAATGACTTTGACTTGGAATCTCAGTTTGACTTCCTTGCAGTTAAAGATGGTGACTCTCCAGATTCCCCCATAATTGGAACATTTACTGGTGCTGAAGTTCCTTCCCATCTTACCAGTAATGGTCATATTTTGCGTCTGGAATTTCAAGCTGACCATTCAATGTCAGGACGTGGATTTAACATCACTTATAACAGTGAGTAATAGTATTTTTTTTATTGTGTGTGTGTGTTTTGTTTTCAACATACACTCTAGGAGACAGGCATAAGTATTTAAAAATGACACTCTGGTAATACACTCTCAAGCAGATCCAATATACCTAAACATTCCTAATTTAGGTGTTTGGATTATTGTTCAAACACTGTGTTAGGACTGAAAATATGCATACATACAGTTCTCATTTATGGCTTTAGAGATCATTGTGATGGGATTGTTTGGAAGACTGACAAATCAGGCCAGTTCCAAACTGTATAATAGGACTTTACTAAATTTGCTGACAGTGCAGTTTGTGCTACATAAAATTAATCACCACCATTGCCTGTACAAAACTGTTATTCTTTAAAGCTCTTATGTTCAGCTTTGAGCATATGAAATATCCTGGAGCTGATGGCTGCAGTCTTTGCTGTCTCCTGGTCACTGCAGTTAAGTGAACAGCCATAGGACCTCTTGATCAGTCAAACCACAACAGACTTGTCTTTTTTTTTTGCTGTTTTTCCTTTCTTACCTACATTTGCTGACCACATAATAATAATTGAAGATGATATTAAATATCTTCTTCAGTACTAAATACCATTAGCATTTATTCACTTTTTTACTGACAAAACTGTTGCATTTCTGCTGAAACACATATGAAGAACTGCCCATGTTGCATTGCTACCAAATTATTTTGCATTTATCCCACACTATATTCACAGCTAGTACAGACATGGTGATGCAAGGCCACAGCATGAATAATTGCAAAATACAGTGTGAAACTTTCCTGGGAGCATATGCAAAATTAAATTTTGTCACTCCAGCAGTATCCTGAAGTATCAGACTTGTTGCTATGTGTAGAGCATGGTAGGAATAAGAGAGTGTCTGGTAGGGGGTTCATCATGCCCTTCAACCAAAGCTTCTCCATCTCAACAATCCCCCTACATTTGGATATTTGGATTTCTTTTTTTATTTTCTTTCTGATGGTAGGGGTAGCAGAGTAGTTTTCCATGCCAACAGATAGAAAAAAAAATAATGAAAAAATACAATAAATATTTTGATATTTCCAGACATCTTATGTCATGTGTAACTAGTCCCATTCCTGTCTTTCTCCCTAGCATCTAATAGTATATGTAATTCCAGAGGCTTACTGGAGATATAAGAGAATCTACAACAGCATAATTTGAAGGAGAGCACATCTGTCCCTCCCAGAAAAATGTGTTACCTGATGAATTATATGAAAAAAAATACTTTGTTGTTTAAGCTGTTTTACTGTAAAAAAACCTAAACTAACCATTCAATCAAAGAGGAAATGAGAGATTAAGTGAGGTTGGTAGTTGAGAGACCCAGACTCTGTGTTTTTCTCAAATGAATGTTAACAACTAATATTATTTTCGTAATATTTCAAGGACTAAATTCCCCTGTGGCTTTCTACTTTTTTCACATCATATTTCACCTCTCCTTCTTTATTTTTTCTCTCACTATTTTTGTTTTGGTTTAGGTTGTCAGTCTTTCAAAGAATTATTTATTAAGATCTACATTGAACATTGCTGTCAGAATAGGAAAGAGATAAACTGACACCAGATTATTCTGTAAATACTATTTTTTTCTGATATTATCTCGTATTTCAGCTCTCAGTCCTCTGATTCATCCTCAGATCATTTGTCACAAATGTAGAATGTAAGCATGGAGAACATGTGGTGTCTTCTTACTGGTTTCTATAGGTATCAGTCATCTTTGTAAACTAAGGTTTGACCAGTAGCTACATATCTTAGTACCATAACTAAATATTGGAAAGTCAGGGGTTATTCAGAGCTACTGAAATATAAAATCAGTTATAATGAAAATTAGATATTGAATCCATGTTTCTTTACAGAAGTTGTAACATTTGCTCTGTATTTTCTTTTGTTTCATGTCCTTTTACGTTTATTACAGTTTTACTTACTTTAAAGTTTCATTGTGGTATGCTCAGTGTTGTCAAGCCTAAATCTAGTGATAAGAAAACCAAAATCAATTATTGGGGGATCTAATCTAGTCTTCTAGGATAGAAATTCAGTGTGTGTTTTATTGGATATTCTCAAGTCATCCCATCTTGCAGTACTAGAAATAAATATAGGTCAGTTAATGTAGAATTTATCATAAAAATTAAAGATGGAGATGATTAGCATGTAATGATCCTTATATTTACTTTCTATTTTGAAATAAATTAACTTATTAAACACTGTAAATATTTCAGATTGAACATTTCAGTGCTGCAAAAATATCCTTTTCAGATAAATTCTGCTTCTTTAAAAAATTTGCAGACTTCTTTGGCCATGTAGTAGTCTGATCATGTCAATTAAAGTATGCACTGATAGTATCAAGAGGTAAAATTTAAATTTTATAAAGAAGCAACAATCCAATATTAGCCTTTACCAGGTGTATAATGAAACTCATTAACTCTGAAAAGAATTTAAACAGTGTTTTATACATTTGAGAAGTTTAACACGCATATTTTTATTTCTTTTCATAGGTTTGTTTCTGCATAGGTTTGTTAAACTCTGTAGCTAAAATCTGCTTACAAAAACAACAATATCTCCAGATAATGTGTCTACTATTTCTTCAGTAAAGAAAGGTGCAATCTGATAAATTACAGAAATAATCTTTCCATAATAAGTAGTTTAGGGCCAAGAGAGATGATAAAAAAAGGAGTGAATAGAATTTCAATCTGTCTTAGCATTTGTAAACCCAAAGTTAATTAAAAATATCCATTTTCTGCTAACACTCCAGCTGATACATTCCAAAGCTATCAGTCTGTTTTTGCCCCTTCCAAGAGTAGAAACAGTATGTCAAAGAAACAGTAATTAGTTTGATCAAATTAAAGATTGATCAATCTTTTCTAATAAGACTGTAGACTAGTAATGTAAATAACTTCATTGATGTTTTTGAGGTGTAGCGTGGAGAAGAATACAACTGAATTACTATTGCATAATCTGAGCATTTAGTGGTATTTCTCAGAAACTATTTTAATGCCATATTTATTTTTATTAGAGAAACATGTGGGGTATCAGATAATTACTTTGTTTCCAGTAAAATTGAACATCAATTTAACTTTTGCTGGAGTTAAAACAAAAATTAGATTTCAAATATGTCATCTTTGAGTTATTTCACTAAGTCAAAAAAAGATTTTCTAATTAGTTAAATTTTGGGACTAGACTACAGAAATATGTGACTTGAAAATGGATGATACAGAGAATGTTTCAATAACCAAAGGAGTAGGACTTAAAAGGCTGTGATTTTCTTCTTGGAAAATGATGCAGAAGAGTGTTCCCCTAGGTGCAGCAGAACACAGGGACATAGCAACCTAAAACTACATTGGTTTAAGTTGCTATGGAAATGCATATTTACACCCGATTCCTTGTTTCCCCTTTATATCCAAAACCCAGGAGCTGTTAATAATATTTCTGGTGCCTGTGAAGATATTTATAAAGTCAGTCATCCCCTAATCCTGCCTGTAATAAGCTATATGCATTGAACTCCTCAGTTCAAGGGAAAGTATGAGCCTTTTATCATATCTGTGACTCCTTTATGAATGATTCCCACTTTATATGTGTATTTGTTTAATTACGGAGAGCAGGGCTAGACACACTATTGAATATAGTCACATAAATTGCAAGTAATAAATTTATATAGTCTCATTGCTTCAGTCTAGATTTCCTAGCTTAGGTTAGAACAAACAAAATGCATGCATTAAGTGCTGTGTGACAATTGGAGCCATGTGACAGAGAATGCATCTTTACTTCCTGTGACAAAGGAGTTAATGCAGAGGAGACTAAAAAGTTGCCAGGTTCTCCATGGGCAGGCAAAAACCACACTTGTGCTAACCTCCCTTTGGACTGAGGTGGATGAATATTTTGAGCTGGAGGGCATCTTCTAGATTGTTTGATTTATGCTAGCTGGTGGACTTTGAGCTGTTGCACATTAATTGGGGTGTAGGAAGTGCTGGGCAAATATCTTTGAATAAGCTTAGACCTGCTCTTTTTGTCAGTTATGTGGGTATTTTTTGTTGCTGTTTTCATTACAGCTGTTTAATTGTGCTAGCAAAAGTTGTAACCTGATGAATTACAAACTGATGAAGGTCAAACTACAGGCCTCTGACTCAGCCTAATTACTCGAGTGATTTCAGCTCAGTGGACCAAGACTTGGACAATCCCAGATGATGGACTTATAGCCAAAGACTGATTTAGTGTTGTTTGTTGCTGGGATAGGGCATGTTTGTCACAACACATTTTTCCTGTCAGTCACTCCTGTTAGACTTTTTCAGTCTCAGTACTTCTCAAGCTAGAGTTCTTCAAACTGTAGTGTACTACAAAGAAGTATGAGTTTACATCAGATGGTACTGAATAAACCACCACTTGTTTACATAGCTTTAAATAATCTTCCACAATAGTTTTCAGTATGAAGTATTTTGTTAGTATTTTATATTCTCTTAACTTTGTCTTCTCTCTGATAATTTCCTCTGAAAGTCTTACCTTTACTCCAAAGCTTTTGCTACACTTAACTCTTCATACAGCAATCCACCGAAACAGTTAACTGCGCCAGTGGACCTCTCCCTTCTGGCCCTATTTGAACAGAACTTTCAAAGCAGGCTTTAGATGAGATGAGTTGTGATTAGCTACATTCTTGCCTTCCTATCTCATGAGATCTCTGCAGTTCTTTTCCTTCAGGATTTTTTGTTTGTTTGTTTGTTTGTTTTTTAATGCAAAATACATATTTTAATATCTTCCTGAATTAATAGCTGCATATCACCATCACCCCGATCTATGAGTATGCTTTCTGGCATTTTTCTAGATATTGCTTAATATACCTGTACAGTCATGGTAGTTGATGAGTATAAATGCCAGGAAAACTGAACCTCCTTTTTACATAAAATAGTTCATAAAGGACTTTTCCATGGTTTCTTGATTTATTGATGATTAGTAAAATATTAGTTAATGGTATACCCCTCTGTTCTTTTTCTTTTGAGCCTAAGGCTTGTATTTAATATTACAACTCCACCCTGAAGCTTTTTAGAAGTATCAGCAGACTGAATTTTGCTCATCAAGTAAAGTAACTACAGCCAGGCTAGGCTAAGTGAGTGACTGCTGTTGGTGGGACAGATTGTCTTTCACTGTCTTGCCTCCCAAAGTCATTCTATGCAGTACAATTGATTCCATAGGAGCAGCAATGGCAACAGTTCCTGAGCTGAAATATAGAGCAATGAATTGATTTTTCAGCCTTAATAAACTGGTGTCACACACAAGCAAGCTAAACCTGGAGTCAACATTTATCTGCATTTGTAGATAACAATATTGAAAATCTATGTCTGGTTTGTCTGGAAGTAGTAAGAAAAACAGACAATCAATGCCTTCCCTAAAAGTGATGACTGTGAATAAAGTATTGGAAAAGTTTTTGTAACTCCTCTGAAAAAGTATGGGATTGCATAATTTTTAATGAGATCTTTGAATGGTAGACAACTATTCAATGAAAGCACTGTTTTCATTCCCAATATATATGGCATTGCCGAAGTCAAAATGTCAATAAATAAATGATTTTTCTTGTTATTATGATTTAAAATACCTCTGTAAGGGAACATCTGAGAAATCTTTCTGCTAAGTTACTGAGATATTACTTTTTAAAAAAAAATCATGAGGGAATTTATGTATGTTTTGTCTAGGAGGCACATCAGGAAAACTGCAGAGAAAAAAGTGAAAATCATTTTTGGGCCTAGTCCTTTCTGATGTCTCCATATGTAAATATATTTATGAAGATACAATTTGCAGTCATCATATGTGAGGACGGTGGATATTCATTCTCACTGAAAAATCAACATTTAAAAAATATAAGATGCATGTGCAGTATTCTTCATCAATAAAACAACAAAATACTATAACTAACTAATACGTATCATTTAATGATAATGCTATAAATAAGACTTTGGCAATTTCTGGTAGGAAGATGATCTTTCTTCTCCAAAAGTAAGGTATATTCTGTAGTAAAAGACATGGACAATCTTTGTCATAGTATTTACATGTATACAGGGAAATTGAACTTTTTCAGTTCATCCAGACCTAAATTTTAAATGTTTGAAGTTTCAGGTTTTCTTTCTTTTGGCAACATAACCCTTTTTGTCACTGTTCACCAGTTCTCAGTACAGGACACAAAATAAACTACGGTAGGATCAAGCCCACAAAGGTCAGTATGGCTCAAATGGTGTGATGGTGAATTACATGTACAAATGCTGAGTAAAGTTTTTGTATCATACATAGATGCTTGCCCTGCCCTTCTGAAGGAACATTCTGTCCTGTTGTAACATTAGATAGGATGGGTGTTGTTGGAAAGGAGAATTTAGCCATCGCTGAAATCTGCCAGTAACACGCTGTCCAGCTGAGATCCATGCTGGTATAACTTCATTATTTTAAGCAGTTATTTATATTGTTTTACAATTTCTGCTGTTGTACAAGTTTTTGTTTCTTATTTTTCCTTCATTTCCTAATATAAATTGTTTGTTCTTACTAGTGAACAAAATCTTAAAAGTATCGTCTTCCTTGCAAGAGTTCCATTTCCTCTCCTCCTTTTTTTTCTCTTAAAAAGCATTTGGACATAACGAGTGCCCAGATCCTGGAGTGCCAATCAATGCTCGGCGTTTTGGTGACAACTTTCAGCTGGGGAGCTCAATTTCTATTATATGTGAAGAAGGATTTATTAAAACACAAGGAACTGAAACAATTACTTGTATGCTAATGGATGGAAAAGTAATGTGGAGTGGACCTATTCCTAAGTGTGGAGGTACGTATAATATTTCTCTCTAATTCAGCAGAACTTGATGTAATGCGTTTCAAATTGTCACCCAATGAAGTTGAGATTTTTGCTAATGATTTTTGCTAATTAGCACAAAGCTCCTGTTATTACTGATACAATATTAGATTAGAATGAAGATGTTGATCTCATTTTGGGTCCTCAGCTATGATACTTAAAACTGTTTTAAGATGTTTTAGCTCTCTGTTGCAGTACTTGTGTTTCTTCTGTCTGCAGTGACTCCTAGGTTGGGGAAGATTCTCTTAGCAATTGATCTTTCTTTTTATAGAAATTAAGTACTTCTATAAATCACAACCTAAAACCACAGTGTTATGCATATTTCCTTGAACTTGTCTATGCTTGTCTATATTCTAAGATCTTTTTACCTAAAGGGGAAAAAATTAATTCATCTGTTTATAATGATTTAAAAAAATTATTTCATCAATATAATCTCTGCTTTATGGTTTGTTAGTTTTTACTTTAAACAAAAGCTTAGTTCTTATTTTCACTATGTACTGTCTTCCTGATAAAATTTGCACAATTTTTGTACATTAGTGTGGCTGCTTATAATATGCTTTGTATGCATGTTTACTTTCTGTGATGAATGATTATTGTTTCATAGATATAAGGTGTGTCAGTTTCACTAAACAAGATAAGCTGTAATTATTATAATTGCTTTATTATAATTGCTTTATTATAAGATTCATGGATCTGAAGAACACTGCTAATAAAATATAAGGTTGCATTTTCAATATTACATTAAAACCTTAAATTATTGGGAAGATTTTTAAGTGTCAGTCCATGGACAATGATAACCTGATCCAGAGGTGGTTTGAGACTCTGAGTGGAACATATATTGGAATCCTAATATTTGAGACTGAAGTACATTTGAATTAGATGGTTTTTATCAGCTGTAGAATTAGATATATATTTTTTAAATTTATTATAAAATTGGAAGGCAAATGAAAATATTTTTAAACTAATAATTTAATTTGGTTTGTTAATTTGGGTGTTCAGAAGTTTTATTGACTGTGTACACATTTGTCTGTAAAGCAGGGTTGCTTGATATGAGCTCTATATACACCTCATAATTTCATTGTCATATATATTATATATATCAAGTCAAAGGCATAAGCTCCACATACTAACTAGGAATGTGACTGCTATGCAGTTCTCCTTCCACTTTAGAAATGTCAGAAATTACAGTATACAGGAGGGAGCTGTTTAATAATCTGCTGCAGGTAAACAGGGTTAACATACTCATTTTTCAGGGCACTCCTGGCCAGCCTCTGCTGGGTCTTCCTCCCACCCCTGCCCACAGCCCAGGATTCTATTTCAGCTGACAGTCACTTGGTTGTCACCAGACCCCTTTCCTGTAATCAATCCAGTCCTGTTTGCCTTTGTCAGGTGGAGTTGAATCTGTCTGTGAAGGCACTAACTCAGTGTGCATGCATGCCTCTGTGTGTGTGAATGTGTACAAGTGATCATCCCTGGTTCCTGGCTTCTTATCTTTAGTGGAAGGGTCCTACTATTGCTGCTACCTGATAATTTTAAATTTGGGATTCCTGTCCTCATACCTTTCATCTCTCCTGTGTGAGGGTTATATGGAGGATTTTCCCATAATCTCTTGTCATATTGTACCCATGCTGAAGCTCTAACCTTGGTCTTCCTGCATAACTTCTGTAAGGCTTAATGTCCTGCTGTTCCATAGCATTAGTGATAAGCTCTTCAAATAAACGTCTAAAACTATGAATCTACAAGATGTTTAGTGATTCTGTGAATAGTCTGTCATCCTAAAAGCTTTTTTCATGCTCACATAAGGACATTTCCTGTTTCAACCCCTGCACCTTGCTATACAAAGAAATAAATACAGATGACTTTGGAGAATTCTTAGATCAGACTAAGATTGTCTTTTGCTATTTGACATAGCCCTGTGTTTGATAAAGAGGTGCTGGTTGATCACAATATTTAGTTCTGTTGTATTTCTAGAGTTTCACTATGAACACATGGACATTGGGTATGAATCTGTCAGACAACCATCAAACTGAACTATAAGACGGAAGAGGGGATGAAAATCAGTGTAAAAAAAGGTCAGGGAAACAATTCTTTGGCAAGATGACTGCAGAATTTTATTTTCTGAAAAACAAGCCTTTTTAAGATAAGACCCTTAGCTCAGCTATTCTGAAGAGAAGTATTCCTGGGTTTAGGAAATCAGTATGTGATGGTGAAAGTCAAATAAAAAAAATCCATTGAATATTATCTGTGAGAGCCATAATCAGGGGACAGATAAGAAACATTTTCATTAAGGAAAACCAGAAACAAAATTGCTAAATAAAAACTGATCCTAAATAAAAAGATATTCCGAATTTAGGCAGTCTTACAGTGTGCATTATCTTTAATGCATTATTCGTAGGAATATTTTTGTAATGGAGGCTTGGGGCTTTTTGTATTCTAAATGTAATCTGTGTCATGAAAATTTGGTGAGAATATGGGACTTTGTACAAGTTTAGTTATACTGTATTCTGACTATGGGAATGTGCTGGCTCAGAATAAGGCCATCTGGTTCCTCTTCTTGTCAATGTATTTTATATGCTCCATATGTATTATGAATATGTATAAGCGCTTATATACAATAAAATATAGGGATTATGAATGCTGCAGAGTTAACCTTCTGGTTGTTGAGGTAAGTAGGATTTCAAGTACCTTATTGTTTGACTAGTCCTATTTAATGGAGGTAGTATGAAAAAGAGACTCTAAGGTAAAAGACGAGAAACCTCACTTTAAATACATCAGTGAGTAAAAAAAGTTTACATCTGCATATTTAGAAATGTTTGCAACGCACTGAATTCTGAACTCTTTCAGTTCTAGAAACCCTGCTTTTCCCTACACAATAAGGGAAAGATGGAGCATTATGTCCTAAAAAAAATTTAAAAATACCTATTTAAAACAATTAATGATTTTAATACAGGACCTTGGTATTCTCCTGAGAAAAATGAACTTCAGACAAATGTGTAATAATTCATAGTCTTCAAATTGAAGTTGTGTCAAAAAGAGCAAAATTAATCTATTTTTTCTAATGGAAAAATTCAGAATAATATAGACAATGATATGTACTGTGCTACTTTGTCAAAATGAGCAACCAAAATGTTTTGCAGGCTCTGTTAGGTGAAAAAAACATGACCAGAAATTTAATAACTAGCCACGTTTTTGTCAGAAAACGTATATTTCACACTATTTTTAGTAAAGACACTAACTTGCCAACAGTAAAGTAAGACCTTTCCAACTTCTTTGTGGTATACAATCATGTGTATAGTTAGCTGTGACACATAGGATTTTTTTTTTTTTTTTAGTAGCCTTGTGTGCATAAAGACCAGTGGAACAATGGCGTTATCAAACTCTGTGGTGTATCTTTCTCTTTCTGCAAAGTAACATGCTTCTGCTGTCTGTGTAAATGGAAAAGGCCCTGGGTGTCCTGGTGGACACTGACTTAAACGTGTCCTTGCAGCAAAGAAGGCTGGTGGCATCCTGGGATGGATAAGGCAAACTGTTGATCAGGTTGTAGCAGATGATCTTTCCCCTCTACATGAGTACTGCTTGCAGAAGTATATATTACAGTATTTGTATATATTTTCCAAGTAAAAAATATCAACTAATTTTATAAGAATGGTAAGTATGTCTTTTTCATGAGTGAGGAATTTTTCATAATGATGGCCAACATGCCAAGCAAAATGTACGTGGTATGGCAGTGAATTCATGTCAAAATTAAAATAACAGTTCACTAGTTTCTAGCTTCATACTCAATTGAAACTTGAAAAAGTTTTTCAGATCTCTCTGCCCACAATTAAAAGTGAAAATAATGATGCTTTGTAGAGACTATGTTTTGTTTATGTTCTTTAATGCGGGAAAATGTACTATACACGCAAGAATACAGTAGGAAAAAAACCCTTTCTCAGAATCAATGAAGAGTTTATTTCATCTTTTTATGGTCTCAATTCAGGTATCTCCATCTTATTCTGACCACAGAACCTGTCAGCTTTGAAGCCATCACATCTTCCTGCAACTGGTTTTTCAATATTTGTTCATTCTAGTTGTCCTATATTGAAAGTGATAATTACGAAGTGCATCTAATAAATCTGTATTATTTACCTCTTTTCTTTGTTTCATTTTCAGCTCCATGTGGTGGGCATTTTTCATCTCCAAGTGGAGTAATCCTCTCTCCAGGCTGGCCAGGGTATTATAAAGATTCCTTGAATTGTGAGTGGGTGATAGAAGCTGAACCTGGACACTCTATCAAAATTACATTTGAAAGGTCTTGGCTAATGTTTTTCTTATTTAATATTTTCCAGTTTTTACCCAGAAGCAGGAGTTACTAGCTTTATCATAACATTAATTTGCACTCTCTCTAAAATCAAGCAATTACCTTATCAGGTAGCACTTTCTGAAACTCCTTCAAAACATAGATAATATCTTCAGTGTAATTTCTACCTTGATGTGCTGAAAAGCTTTTGAAATTTCTACTCTCTTGCCTGTATTTAAGCCTATCTGGCCCAGTTAAAAATATTGTCTGATTTTAAATATTAGCATGTTTCATTTGCTTGTAACCATATTGTTATGATGAATTATAATTACCATGTTCTTTTTTTTCTCTCAAAACCACATAATCTTCAATTCTGAAAATCTGAATCATCTGTGAAAACTAAACTAAATCCATTCATATTTTTATCTACTCTGAGTATTTAATTATTGTATCAGCTGCTCTATTGTTGTGAAAGGACTATGTGCTCTCAGGATGGAGTTCCAGAGTCCCCCAATTACTGCAGGATTCCACTTTTCCTAGACTGATGTCTGTTTCAATCTAAGGAATGAAATGTGCTGAGCACTTTACATTTCTCACAGTAGCACGATGTCGGCATTTAATTTGAACTCTTTAACAGAAAGCAAGACAGAAAATGCAATTAAAGAATGCTATTCTTCGCATGTTTTAATTTTAAACATTTGCTGTTTTAAATATCATTAAAATTAGATGTCACTTCAGTAAAAAAATGCCATTAATGATCAAGATTATAGTGTACAAATATCATACAAGTACTTTTCAGTTGATATTTATGCAGCATGTTTTGACTAGGATTCTCACACTTGACTTAAAAGAAGGTATTTCTTCATTTTAATACAATTCAAAGTTGTTTTTACCAAGGGATGAAATCCATATTCTTTTAGCAAAATTTATCATTGTGGTAAGATTTTTAAAACCTTTTTTTTATACTGTAGCTTACACTATAATTAAGTGTCCATGTGACAATATAAACAATCAAAGGACAGGTAATAAATACACTTCAAAATTATTTTCTATCCTTAACATCGTGTGAAAGCTAGTCTTCCAAAATCACTAGCATATCACTTAAAATAATTACTTGCCAAATTTTTACCAATTAGAATACAATAAAAGTTTGAGTAACTCCCTCCTGCTCAAACTTCTGTTAAGTTTTTGAAAAGAAAATTATAGTTTCAGAGAGTTGATTTTTAAATTCAGCAATTCATTTAAACTACACCTTTGATGTAGACAGTCATTTCAAAGTGAAAAGCATTTGCTTTTATATTTGCAAAATACAATGCCAGCTGCATTTTCTTTCTTTGCACCTGAGTTTTACTAAAGCTGACAGTCTCTTGCATACAATTTTTGTTTGTAATGCATTAATGCCATGTCATAAAATTGCACAGCCTCTATTAGTCTTGTAAGTAAGAGCAATAAGAACAAGATGTGGTCTTTTCAGATCACAGAGAAAGCTTCTGTCCTCTAAATGACATGTTTTTTTTTTTCCATTACTGCTCATTTTTGACTCTCTCGTCACTTGTCACAATTTGGTCTGGAATGCATATTGTTCAGATGCAGCAATGCAGAGAGACCCTACTCACATATAGATAGATGTGTACTTTTATGTATCTCTGCAGAAGTACATGTATAAACATATCTATGTATGTTCACACAGATGCACATATATAGTTACATGTCTGGATGCAGAGAAAAAGTTATTCTGTAAAGCAAATGATGAAATAAATCTTGTAGTATACTGAAAGAAAACATTTGGTAAACTACTGCTATGATTTACTTGGACTTTATTATTTTTCACATAGTTTAAATTTGCATTCTGAGTCATTCATATATTAGCTCCTTAAAAACCTATTCTTGGCTATCCTTGTTCTGCTGCTTCTGCTTGCAGATTTTCAGCTTCACTTTCTTAAGACAAAAGGATAATTTTGTTGAAATAAGAACTTTTAAAACTATAGCCAAATGACTTTCCTATATGATTAAAAAGAATAAACTCATATTTTGCCCAGTTCTTTACATTTCAGCTTTGTCCGGAAAAACGCACATACTTTTTCTAGCCTTTATTAGTGCAAATACCAAAACTTACACAATATGTGTAGTTATTTGAAAAATTTTTAATTTCTTTGTCAGGGAAAGATATTTGTAGTATATGTCTAGAACCTTTAAATAATTTTTTTGATTTTCTAAGTTTCCCACTTGCAGAGTAGTTTCCTTTAAATCTTCCTATCTTGCTATATCTTCTCTCTTACAACATTGGATAGGAGCGATGTATTGCATTCCATGACTGTAGGCTTAAGCATTCCTGTGCCAAGGAGACAGAGACATGAAAAGAAGGAGACATACAGCAGACAAAGCAAATAAAAATAACTATTAGCTTTTGCACTTTCAGCATGCAAAAATAACGTTTTCATATATTGTTATTTCATCTATTGTTATATGATTGTGCATGTATATTTAAAGAAGTTTAGTTTATTCCTGTTCTACAGGTGTAACTAAGATAGATAATCTGTTGGTATTTTGTTATAAATCAGTATCTCTTTCGGCTCAATTGAAATGACAGAAGTGAGAAATGGCAATGCCATTCTTCATTGTAATGAAGTGTTTATCATGAAGCCTAATTATGAGTATTTAAATATGAGAGATGCTGATAGCAAAGCACTGATTGGAGTACTAGTCGCGTTTGTCTATTGAGCATATACTGTGCAGCAGGATATCCTGACACTGCATTGAGTTGATAAGGGTGTCTCTTAGAAGCAAAGATGTGTGCTATAAATATTCAGGCAGCTTTATCTATTCAAATAAGGCCTCTTAAAAAAAAGTGACATCTCCTGTGTTAAAACTTCTTTGCCTTCTGTCTGCGTGCGAGTCCTCCATAAGAATAGATATCACTCAGCAATCAAGACATCCAGGTTAATTTAATTATAGTGATCAGTTAAGTAGGAAAGAACATTGGAAGGGTCTTACATGAGCACAGAGTATTTCTTATTCAGTTTCCTGTAAGTCTCTACTGTATTCTCACACCAGAGAAAAACCAGTATTTAAATATATCAGATACATCGATCATCAAGAGGAAAGATATTGCAGGAAAAAGTGATGTAAGTATCAGATTTATAAATTAAATTTAAATTGACCAGTTTTTGAGTCAAATGACAAAACAAAGACATTGAACATAATCCCCCCTTCAAATTTGTTACAGTTTATCTCACTTAAAAATGGTTCTTACGTTTTCTTTCTTGGGTAATTATTCATTTTCTTCATCTTCGTATTTTTATGCTGTTTGGACTTGGACTTGCACATGGTCCAAGTACTCATGAGAGGATTTCTTTTATGTCTTTGGAGATTCAACTTAATTTCAACTTGACTTGACTGTCCTCATAGTCGCATTACATTTATAAGGTCCATGGCTTTTTACACCTTTGGTCTCAAGTATGCTTTTGATATAGGTGCTAAGAAAGCAGAGCAAGATAAAGGTAAATAATCTGTTTCCAAGATTTCTTCTGTGTTGTATGGATTACTGGAAAAAAAAAAAAAAAAAAAAAAGATATTGGAAAGAGCAAGTTATTGCCTAGTAGCTTTCCAGCAACATATCATTGTGAGTTCATGTGGGAACTAACAAAACCCAAAATTTTCAGTTTTCCAGCTTCCAGGATTATCCCACTTCATTTCTGTAACTCCCTATTACTTTAGTTCTGTGTGCTTTTATATGTTATTTAGTGGGAGCAGAACATCAGTAAAAGAAAACACGTTTTTTGTGGGTTTAATTTATCTTCTTGTTTTTTGCCAGATTCCTTTAGATCTTTAGGCTCAGACTCATGGGACATAAATGGTGAAATATGAAGTTCTTCAATACATTGGCTTTACTCATGCAGTTCTTTGAATGGATTTCACAAAGCTGAATTAGGCATCTAAGTAAATCAGAGAGAGAATTAAGAATATCTGAAGGGCCCTTGTAAGATCCTGCTGTTAATTGTTGCTTTTTAATTCTGAAAAGGTTTTTCAAAAATCCATCAGAGTCCATTATAAAGCAGTATGATTGATCTAAAGTCTGTCATAGCAAGAAACAGATAAACCACTGTTAAGATACCAAACAGGTGTTTGGAATTGCTGATACCATCTAAAGCAAGACAAGCAAGGAGATATCCAGCAGCACTATCACACTCAGCTTTTCCTTGACAGGGACAGCACACATGCTGTATTTAAAGAGGCATTTCGTTTTCTAGTGCTTTCTAAAAAGGATTTTTAGTTATGGGGGTTTTTCCCATAACTTTTGTCACTACTTTGGATTGAGTCTCGCCTGGCACACAGCCACTACAGTCAAGAGTCGAGTAATTCTAGCCCTGCTTTTAGATGATTGTAAAGTAGGAACTCAAGAGTATGATTGTTTGATAATACAAAGTACCTTGATGATATTTGTGCCGAATAGATCAATATACTCTCCATATAATTTACTTAATTATTCAAAAACCAAAAATAATTTTATGTTATAAAGTAATATATGCAAGTAATATTAATATTTATTTAAAAAAAATATGTGTTTCTGGCTTTTGTTTCCTGCCATACAAACCAGCTCAAGGAGTTTAAATTTATTGCTCATCTTGCTAAACCACTACCCTGAAATTTTATTATTGTATAAATTATATAGGATATTATTGTATTGATACTGCAAAATAGATGGCTGGAGAAAAAAAATATTATCAGGAAAGGTACATAGTTTAAAAATACAGGTTTACTGAATTTGTTTTAAATGTCTCTTTAAATTTGTGTCTCTGTGTGTTTCCTCAATTCCAGATTTCAAACTGAACTCAATTATGATGTTTTGGAAGTTCATGATGGACCAAACTTACTATCTCCACTTCTGGGATCTTACAATGGTACACAGGTCCCACAATTTCTGTTTAGCAGTAGCAATTTCATGTATCTTCTCTTTACAACTGATAACAGTCGTTCTAACAATGGATTCAAAATTCACTATGAAAGTAAGTAATTTTGTACTGTATTATTCAATTTCAACCCCCCCCCAATGCTTACCCTAGCCATGTACAGATGTCATCTTGGGTAAATTCTTGTTATTTCTCAATCTGAGAAAGATTTAGCGATATTAAACTGTAAAAGGGATGACCAGTAATTTTATTTGTATTTAATGTCATTTATTTTACTTCTCTGTGCTTTAAGAATCAAAAGATGAGAATGAGAAACAAATGCCTTTATTCGGGGGGCTGCTTTTATGTCTTAATATTCTTATAATTTAAACAATACATTTTTGTGTGTGTAAAACAGCATAAGATAAGAAAGGTTAGGAAAATATAAGAAAATTACTGAACTAGTGTTCTGATTGATGTATCTGCAGCTCTAAGTGAAGGTAGGGGGAAATGCAGTTCACATAATGACCTGAAAATCATGAAATGGAATTGCTTGATTATGGATTTTTAGGGTTCTAAAAAACTGCTTATATGATATTCTTCTGACATAGAAATATTCTTTGGTCCTTATTAGAGGCACATAAACTATGCTGCAGAAAGTATCTGTAACATTTTATGAATTATTAAAATTCATATAAGTTGAAATATTATAATTCAATTCACATTTAGTCTTTCTAAATATAACTTTGTTGTGATACCTACTTATATGTGAAATAGTATTTTTACTGTAATCACTATCTGATTTGCTCATAAAGATCATAAGCACTTTTTCTTTTTTTTGTTTTGTCCATTCCTGTTTCATACTTCTACTGGTTGGAATTATCTCCAAAAAAATTTCAGATGTTCTTAGTTTTTAAAATTACTTTTTGCAATTTTCACTATTCCTGAGCACTAATGATACGGATATTGAAAACAATAGACATGGAGGTGATGTTGCCAGATAAAATTCAGTTTGATTTGAATGCTAGTGAATGTTAAGTTTAGACAGTTCATTGAAAAAAAAAAATCTGTTATCATGCCAAAATTATCAACTGTCGTAGCATTCACCCTCAAAATTCCATTTTTATCATCTTCTGCATTATGAACAAGTGATGAGTTTGTTAAATTCTCATCTCTTCTGCAGTTTGAAGGAAGGCTATCTTAGCACATCAGGATAACTAGATTAATATTGCCAGCAGAGACTACTAAAATTTTAGAAGAATTGAATAATGTTAAATGGTAGAAATTATACTTTGTGAAGAGCAAAAATAGGAAATCTGCACATATTCCAAATAATAAACTGTTTCAGTTAAATAAAGTTGGAAAGGAAACTTGAAATTTCTTTATAAATAAATTCTTGAATTTCATTATAAAATCACATTTTTTTATAAAATTGATCCACACCTCACAGTTCTCTTTACTCTAGTGGAGAATAAAAGCTAAATTTATACTATCAGAAAACATTGAAAATATATATTCTTACCATTTGTACACAAAATAAACAATTTTAAGTAGTTTCTTTCTGTTTAATAGCACCTGTTTATACACAGATGTCTAGTATTCATTTTATTTTTGCTTAATTCTTACTGGTTTTTCATCTTGTATTATCCAGTAAAATTCAATTCTGTTTTCCTTTTAGGGAATAATAATAGTAATGATCAATGGTCTCCTATTCATTATTTCTCTTCCCTTCAAATTTTGTCTTGAAAGCTGAGATCTTTTATACGTTCTTAACTTTTATGCTAATTTTATCTTTCCACACTGACTTTCTTTGTAAGGAAGGATATTTTATGACTTCTGTGTAGGAATGAAAGAAATAACATCCATAAAAAATCTTAAACTGAATACTTCTTATAATTTACTAACTTCAGTATTATTCATAGACGGTTGGCTTTTTTCATAATTATTTCACAGTGAACTTCTTTATAAGAGCTTTATATATAGACATCTCACTGGGAAGTAATCTAAAAGGTTTAATTTTTTAGCACACATTGAAACTCCCTTTATCAAGTCACTTTCTCTTTACTCTTTTCTGCTATTCTTCATCTTCTCAATGTCTTGCATATCAAATAACACTAGATATGATTGTGATTTGCGTAAATAATTGATCTATGTAAATATTTCAAGTATCAATATCAAAAGAAATGAAAATAATTTCAGCTGTGCTAGCAAGTTTTGATTGGGAAAATTAAAGGCTGAAAGTCAGAATTCTGAGTGATGATCAAAGCTTTTCAATATCAGCATCAGGTACAGAACCACTTGATGTTGCTGAGATAGGATCAAACTAAATGTCCTGTAAATTATGTGATATTTTTTCTTGTTTTTCTCTGCAACAGCAGCATGATTCAAATTGTTATTCATAACATCCTATAGTGGTAACATGGAGAAGAATAGTGGAAAGATAATTCACTGTAAATGGATGATAATGAAGCCTTCACTTCCACTAACATCACAACCAATTATTTAAATTTATTACAAAAAAACCTATAGATTCTGTATTTAAATTTCTATTTTCTTCTCCTTTTTTAAAAAATATTTCTTTTTAATCTAGGTGTAACTGTTAATACTTACTCTTGCTTGGATCCTGGCATACCAGTGCATGGACGTCGTTATGGACATGACTTCTCTATAGGTTCCACTGTCTCATTTAGTTGTGATCCAGGTTATAGGCTGAGTCATGAGGAGCCATTACTATGTGAAAAAAATCACTGGTGGAGTCACCCGCTCCCAACTTGTGATGGTAAGGATGAATAGACTTAATAAAGAGTACTTTTAAAATATACAAATTTTGCCAAACTATTATTAGTCAAAATGAGTAAAATGCCAGAGCCTCTAAAACCTATATTTTTAGGAAAGAAAAAGAATAGTTAGAGGAAATAAATGTCAAATGATGAGACATATAATCATAAACACAGAGAATGATATATAGTTATTTAATTCTGTAGATTACTGGAGGTATATCTATCTGCATTTATGTAACTGTGAGCTAACTGATTACAAGGTTTGTGTATAACTGGTTGTAAAACACTTATTACAGCCTACAAATGCTTGTGTTGGGTTATCCATCTATGGACACATTTACTGACATACAAAACATGAATCGAAGTTCATTTGTACCTGATTCAAAAACTGCATTTTCTTCTGTTTAATGGTGATCACTGTGTTTCTAGCTTGTTAACAGAACTTGACAACCTTCAATCACTGTGGGAATTTATTAGGGCCACATTACATCTGATGATAAAGCATATGATTATTAAACCAGACAAAACTGGGATCAAGTAACAGGTCTCTGCCATATCATTAAATCTGAAAAATTACCTAGTATTTTCAGTCATCTCTTGTAATCTGAATCGTTAATTTTAATGTTTTCCCAGTTGGGGTGATATCAATTATATGTAATATTAGGAAAGCAGATTCTAATGTTCATTAAGTTACATAATTTGAGATGTTTATTTCTTAAAACAATTTCCTTCCTAGGAGCATGGTATATGGTTTTTTATGTTAGATTTTTTTTTTTAGGAATAATGTAACCATTTAGTTCTAGGTAGTATGTAACCAAAGAAAGTCTCCAGAGCTTTTATGAGGTACATAATGCACATGAGAATGTATTTTTCTAACAGAGTTCTTAATGTCTTAGAACGCTCATAGAGAGAAAAATCTGAATGAATAATGATGAAAAAACTCTCTGAACCATGTGTGATTTGCCATATGGAAATTTATTCATTTCCACTGTATTACTTTCTTTAAAAAAAGTAACGACTTCCTTGTCCTTCAGATTGTCTAGTTTGGAAATGCTTTGGGTTTTTATATTTCAGTAAGTTGAAAGTGTCAGGATATGATAATACTCAAAATCTGTGGTGGTAGAAAGGGGTGTGAATAATCA
This sequence comes from Dasyornis broadbenti, assembly GCA_013397935.1. NCBI lineage: Eukaryota > Metazoa > Chordata > Aves > Passeriformes > Dasyornithidae > Dasyornis > Dasyornis broadbenti. Next base: position 974,237 of record VZRN01000728.1, read on the forward strand.
CTTCGCTGAAAATGGCCCTCTGTAGTTCTGCAAGCCCATTTTTTAAAAGGTTCTACATCTCAGTCAGGTTCTTGCAATGAAGAATTGCAGGGTTCCCACAGTTTGCAGTCAAGGGGGCTATATTTTGCTGAATAGGCCGTAAAACTAAGATGTGTTTTCTCATGGTGATGGGCACTAGATGGTAACCATATAAAACAAACAATGTTAACACACTCCCTATGAATACTGTGCTCTGTTGTGAAATAAACTTACATGTTGTTATTAATTTCTTCCTAAAGATGCTGAACTAGCATGCAATTCATTAAGTAAATGAGATTTCTGTTCTCCAGAGCACATTGCTAAATGGCAATTGTCCATTCAATAAATATGCTCTAAAGGTAGGATTGAGTACATTTATTCTACTAAATTTAATCAGTTTATGGTTGTTAAAATTTTAATTTCATTGCTGAATTTTTTTGGTGGAATGTTTTTTAAAACAATCTGGAGTCCTTGCACCCCAGGGAAAAAAGGGCATTTGCTAAATGGGCTGTTCTTTGCACGAACTGTGAATATGGGTTTGTATTAATCATGCCACTAATAAACACATCAGTCACTATTACTGTTCATTCAGTATGTTACTCTGATAATTTCGTTGGAGAAAAATTCTTCTTTGATTGTTCTTTTTGATAATTGCATCTCTTTTTTTATAATTATGTAATATAGTGATGTGGAGACAGACCATGATAATTGTGCAGACAGGTCATGGCAACTCATGAGTGTGTGCATTTTGGAGAAGTGAGTACGAAAGGAAAAAATTTAGACTTCTTAAAGCAAATTCTTCCTCAAAGTAGAACATGGTGTTGACTGAAATTCTATTCTTTGAAGGAGTGTAAACTAATTTTTTCATGATGTGTTTGGATGTTGCACAGATAAACATCACAAAAAGAGAGACAAAATAGATGGTTATGAGCTTTGCTCAGAAAATACTGCTTGTATTACCTTTATACCATTCTCATCTACCAACTACATATGATTCATTTTTTTACCTGTATTTCTGGAAAGTCTTGAATTTCTTGACTATAATCACCTTCCAGTGCCTAACTAAAAAGACCAAATTCTGTGTTATAATGTCCTTTCTATATGAATGCTATAAGAGAATTTTGCTTTTAAGCTTTGAATGTGCAGGATATGAATTAATACCATCAAAAATTACAGAAAAATAAATGTTAAAGTTCAATACCTAATTAAGAGTGTGAAGTGCTCTTTATTCCCTTCATCATAACATGGAATTGAATGCTAATAGATAGTTCTTATTTATTATTTGAATTAAAAATAAATAGTGTCATTCCACCTGATCTTAATTTGCTTAAGAAAATTAATAAATAGAATGAAAATAATTCAGGCAAGATAAAAAACCTTTAATGTTTATATTGGAAACCCCTAGATGTCCAAATGAATTAACAAATATGACTTACACAGCACATGAGGAACATATTCAGGGTACTTCTGAGGTGTTATGTCCTTTCTGTTGACATCTCTAAGATAAAAATAATACTTCCATTAAAACACAGCTGTTAAAAAACCTGCTTCAAATATTCAGTGTGGTAGAGGCCAGAACTGGAAATGGAGAATATGTCTCATCTATTTTAGGTTTAAATAAGAAGGTAAAAATACAAGTCTATATTGTGAGTAATCTAGGCTACACTTGTTTCTATTAAATTAATCTCTTGTGTAATATAACTCAAGTCTCAGGATTTCTCTTGGAGCTGAATATGTTAATTTAATGTCCATATCGTTATTTATTTACCCCTACTGAACTACATTCCATTTTAAGATACATTACATTTTCTATAATTAGGGAAGACAAATGCTGAAGTTTCTTGGTCTGTGAAGCACAGTGTATAATAAGGTTCAAACTCTAATTCACTGTTTCAATAATTTTAACTCTATTTTATATGTCACTTTTATTATCCAATTGCACAATAAATAAAAATCATCTAATAATTATACTTTCAGTTGGAAGTTACAGTCAATTAAGCAAATGAATGTAATGAGGCCTCTGTGTATTTGTGCACATATATATTTGTATTTAGAGTTATACATACAAAAACTAATTTCCATATAAATATTTTTCCTTTGCAGTTCTTTCTAGACTAGCATATGTTATTAGTCTTCTTTGATGCTTTAAAACTAAATCTAATTGTTATTACTAATCAATTACAATTGTGTGTTTTCTCTTCCCATTACCTCTGAAAACCGAATAGTTTTCAATTATTTATACTTAGAACAACCTGAACTTATTGAAAAAAAGCATTTTTTTTCTAAAAGCTTTGCTTCTTAAAATTGTTTTATCTTTCCTGAGAAAATTGAGGTACATCATTGTATGTTAGTGTCTGAGATGTGGTTGGTGATCTATGGTTAGTCTCTTGAGAAACCTTTACATAAGAAAATGATAGGTGATACCATTTAAAAATTTGAAAAATGTTAATTTCACAGCTATCACTGTCTTCAATCAGGCTAAAAAAGTAAAACGCTTTGGGTTTTGTTTTTTTTACTGAATTACTAGCGAACGCTCTGTGTTTAAATACATTGAAAAATGCATTTATGTATTTCTGTATATATTTTTACGTATATCTATATTATTCTCTCTTGATTTACTAAAATAACTCACACAATCTCTTGACATTTTCTGTCCCTTTTGAATATGGGGACCCTCTTCCTCTCACATTCAGATTTCTTGACATACCATATTGCTGTAGTCTTCATAACTCTGAGACTGACTGGTGTTACAGCAAAACAAATTAGTTTTAAATAGATAGTAAATTGTATTCATAGACCTCAGGTAACAGTGAAAATAATTAGTGGCTGTTGAGTTTCATTGCATGGTATAAAAAGCAAAATTTAAGAGGGTTTTCTGTGAATAAGTGTTAAGCTAGCTATACAGGATGACCCCTGCAGGAAGAGCACATACAAACTGACTTCTGCAGTAAAATATAAATATGTTAAAACCAGAACACAGGGTGTGTGAGAATAAAATGGAAAAAACCCAAAAACAACCAAATATGAACAAAAATGTAATTATCTAAAGTGTCGTAGCAATACGTTTCTGTCGCATAGCTGCTGTGACAAGACAGCTAAGTATTTGCAATTGTTAATGCAGGGGTTGTAGAGATGGGAAACATATCTTACTGAAGTAGACTGAAAAAAAAACCTGTCCCATTACTGATCCAAAATCATAGATTCTTAGGTGGTTTACCAGCCTTCCCAAGTGAGACCCCAAGAGGGAATGGAACATAATAACACTTTAGCAGATCAAGTGGTTGAAAATAGACCTTGAATAAATTTAGGCTAGAAATTATAAGACTGCTTCTAGTATTACAAAATAGATTTCCTGTAACAGTTTTATAGTAGCATGAAATATGGCCTGAAGTGGAATTTTGCTATGAATGACACAAGTCAAGGGTTTTTATTACAATTATTCATGTATTTTAGGGATGAAGCATGGCCTGCATGTCCCCTGCTGAGACATGAGTAGCCTGACTAAAGGTTCTGAAATTGTTTGGGCCAAAAATTATTTTCAAAATATTATATTGGGCCACTTTCTATGCTAGGCTTGCTTACTGTTACTTTTTTTTTTTTTTTTGTGATTGAACATGTTACTAAGCAAAATGAATGCAGTTACAGCAAAAGAAAGTATAAGTAAACAACCTGATTTTGTAAGAATTGATTTCAGCTGAACATCTGAAGGAGTCACCAAACTCTACTATTAAATTAGAATCTTCATTCGTCATTATCCAAAACTTGCTTCTTAAATTGTTACATCATTTCTGATCACCACAGTGTTGTAGAGCTGCTTTATACTATACTTCCATGTACCTATCTGTATTTCATACAGTAACTTTTATATTTTATTCTCTTTATTTTTTTGTTTTTTTATTCTTTTTCTTGTTGTTGTTTTGTGTTTAGTTTTACGAGTTCTAATTTTTTTTTAATTTTGTTTCTTATTATTTGGAAAACTTAGTAATGCAGGCATGTCTTGATTCAGCTTCTCTGACTGCATAAAAACCAAAATAATTATTGTGTTAAGATAATATTCCATTTTTTCACATTAGGAACCATAAATAGTGCATCACTTATTTGCTTAAATATTCATTCTACTTTTACTCTTTCCTGCCTTCCATCTCTGCATAAAGTGAAAGAAAGGTAGAATTTGGAAATGTGTGTGTTTATCCTTTGCTGTTTTTATTTTTATGTGCTTCTGTTTTCCTTTGCACTTTGAAAAACAGTCAGATACTAGTAGTGATATTACATGTTTGGGCTGTTTGCCATCTTATCAGGGCCAGTTGCACATTTACTATTTCAGATTTGTCGACTTGGCTTTATTTTCTAAAAGGCTGGTCCCTTGATGCCTTTCTTTGCCATCTGCTAGCCTTCATAGAGTTACACTGAGGGCCTGATGGCATGCCATAGATGTTTTGTTACCATTTGCATTCCTGAAAGGTTTTCCAAACACCCCCTGTAAAATATATTATTTGTTAGGTCTATATCCCATGATTAAAAAACTGAATATATTTTCTTATTTAATGGATGAAGTAGATACCATCAGAAGCTCCAATAACATGCTGTCACAGCCCTGACTGTGTTTTGCTAGGTCTAAATACAGCAAGATCAGATGATAAGGTGGCAGTGTTTGCCTTCACTGTCTCTTCCTCAGAGAAGTGAGGAGGAAAATTAATATGGAAGGAGTTTATTTGCCTGTGGCAGCAATGAGGAGCTTGCGCAATTGTGGTCCTAGGATGTATTATTTCAGCCTATGGTACTAGATTTGCAAATTTCCATCTTTCAACTAGGCCAGCAAAGGCTAGAAGGTTGGCAGGAGAAATAGCGCATGCAAAACAATCATGAGGCTACCCAGACAAGTAAGCATGTTTAAAACAGAAATACAGTTAGTTAGAATGATCAAATGAATTTTAGCTAGGCAAGATAGGGCAGTCTTCATCCTAGGATATAGGATGAAGTTCCATTTCCGATCTATTAAAAAATGTAATTAAATGTATACTTGTCTTCATTTAGTGCCCTGAAGATAGTGATGGTATGCGGTGCCATAACCTTATTATGAAAAATAATTGATCTTTCTGAAAACATTCCTCAGTACTCCTGAATTGTCTGGAAAATGTATGTATTTAATTGACACAAATGTCTGCTTAGGTACAGGGTGAGACAGAGGTGGCATTCTGGATATTCTCTTGATTCCCTGTCCGGTTTGTCCTCAAATCAGTTAAGAATGTACATCTACAAGCAGAACATTGTGACATGTCAATATATTCATTCTCGAATATATAACATTAATAGCAAAAGCACAATGAGTATAACTTCCATCATTTACTCCATCAATGTGTAGTAAAAATTGCCATAAGTAGCATAAATATCAAGATATAAGACAAGATACAGCACGATGCAACAACTTACTCGCAGTACCTTTCTCCTGAAGTGTGTAGATGTTTGAGCACATACTGAAAGGCCAAACTTCTCCATGCTTTACGATTCATACTTTCAATTGCTGCATTAGTTGTTGCTACTGATGTTGCAGGAGGGGTAGGAGCAGGTTAAACCAGCTAGTGCAGGTGGGGCAGCATCTCTCAGAAACAGGCATTGCTCCTCCAGTCTGGGACAGGCTCCTTTCCTCACCCTCACAGTTGTGGCAGCAGGGTGGGAAGCATAGACAGCAGCAGTAAATCGGTAAGTGACAGCTTGTAGAACAGGAAGAGAAGGGCTTGATATTTGCATCAATGGGAATTACAGACAGTTAGCTGTCATTTATATCTCTCCAAAACTGCCTATCAAGACCTTTAAGGTCTGCTGAAGAGTTTGTGTTCATTACTTTGTAAGGACTCTCATATGGAGAACTGCAGTCAGCTTCACTAGAATGGTCTAGATTATTTGACCTGAATCTGGTGACAGTAGTTCACTGTTTTTCTTTATTCTAAAATATTTCTACAAAATAATTTTAGTAGTATATCTATTTAGGCTAAGAAAAGTAAAAGGAATAGATGCTTTTAATCTTAAGGAAGAAAACTCCAGAACTACTCATTTGTTTTATAATGCATGCTCTTCTGAGATAATCTATATTCAGAGAACTCTGATGCAATAACTTCCTTGGTAAGCAAGTTCAATAACTGTTATTGATATATGATAATTCTAAGGTACAAGACTTTTCATTAGTAAAAAATATTCTATTAATGTTGTATTTCAAAAACCTTGGAATGGAAAATCAACCATTAAACTGTAAATTATGAAGATTTTTTTGCCAGTGTTGCAATGACTAAATTTTTGTATATTGCATTAATTCAAGATATAATTTAATTTGTTTTACTGCTCAATTACTGATTACTTTTATAAAGTTGCTAATGAAACTATAGAAAGGCTTATTCTTGTATCGGAACCTGTCATTATCACTAACATTGTAGATATAAACACATAACCAGTAATTATAATTATATACAAGAAACCATGTCAACCTTCCCTGCACAAATATTTGAAGAAAATAATTATCCAGTAGCCAAGATCCACCATTTTAACTCTTCAACCTTGGATTCTGCTTAAGTGATATTGTTTGGCTCTGTATCATCTGCCTTCATCTCTCTGCTGAACTTACGACTTCCACAGAGTCACCAGAAAATATGAAAAAACATCTAAGGAAACTTGATTTTGATTTTCTTAGGCCTATTAAACACATATTAATTAATCATTGATTGTATTTCTTTTTATATTGTATAAAAATGGCATGTAGTTATATCTGAAATTGCTAAATCATTTTAGCAACTACTTCTAAGTAATTTTAAAGGCAGAAATTTTTAGGTTTGTTTTCTCACATTTTCTCTTATCTGTACATTTTCTCTTCCTCCTACTACTACTATTACTATTATTATTGTTATTATTTTCTTTGTTTCTAGCTTTATGTGGTGGAGATGTTAGAGGACCTAGCGGAACAATTTTATCCCCAGGTTATCCTGATCTATATCCAAATTCACTGAATTGCACGTGGACTGTGGATGTTACTCATGGAAAAGGTAAATAAATCCTTTTCTCTTTTTTCACCCTTTTTTTGGTTGGTTGGTTTTTTTAATATAAAAGTCCTGCATTCTCTGCTCTAGAATAGACCTGAGTTAGCACCAAAGCACTTGTATTTGCATTGCTGATTTTTGGGTTTGCTTAATTTTCTTGTAGTAACTCCTAGAATTCCAGAAGAGGACTAGGCCCTTGTACTTCCCACAGAATGGAAAGTCAGTGAGAAAGAATTACGTAATGACTAATCACAGAAACTGAAGGAAAGGAGGCTTTTAAGGAAGAGGTGGTTATTTGTTAAAGGCAGATTTCAGGAAAAAGTACTGATTTTAACTCTTCTGAGAGAGGCTAAATAATGATTAGGACACAAATGGAAGTTGGTATTTCCAGGTAGCAGAGTTTCCTAAAAATAATGTGTTGCTTTCAAATGAAAGGTTTTGGTACTAGATGAGATGGATCACACTTTAAGGTTTTTGTTGGTATGTTATATTAAATATGGAAGCGACTTCACAGTACTCTTGTACTATGAGTGGAAAGAGCTAGAGAGGTATAAGATTTAATGTCGGGGGAAGGAGATAGAGATGCCATAAGAGAAATTGAATACAAGTACAGTAAGCTGGTAGGAACACAAAAAGGAGCATTATATTTGACACTGGAAAGAATACAGAAAAAGGAATGAAAGGGAGAAGAAGGAAGACACATTCCATTCTGAATTTCATCAATGTTCTCTGTAAGGGTGTGAAAAATGTGACAAAGTATGCTGATGTATATCCATCTAAGAAAGAGTTATTGATACCATAAAAACAAGACTTCATATACAGAGAATTGTGCTGCTCTGTGATCCCCTTTTTCTATTCTCTACAAATACTGTGATAGTTCCTTGTCGAGATGTTAAATCACTTTGACTGGTTGTCCCATTTAAAACTCCTTAAAGCGTTAAAGTGGCAAAGTGTATCTCTCAAAATTTTTGCTCCAGCAGTTCCATAGGCTCTCTTACTATTAAGTGATGCCATTGTGTCAATGTATTTTGATTCTAAATATCCACAGTGAAAAAGCCTCCTGTACATACTGATCCTACGTCAAATGCTACATTTGCCCTCGTTACCTCTAGGTATGACACATGGCTTTTAGAGTTGTGGGAATATAAGGGAGTGTGGATCTTTTGTTCTTCTGGATAAGCAAGAAAGACTAATAGAAAGTGTAAAGAAACTGTTCTACCTGTAATCAGTTATTGTGCACTCTTCCTGATATGTCATTGGATAACAGCACAAGCTTTGTAATCTGAGAATTGAAGGCAAACAGCGGAGACGGATAAGAGTTTAGCTTCATGGAGTAATAAATGACAGAAAATTATGTGAATTCTACAGTAAGAATGAGGTCAGATTAAGCCACATTTTTCAGGATTCTTGAAAGACATTTTAATAATACTTTCATTTTTCTTAAATTAAAAATGGAGTTATGAAGAAAAGGTAGTTTTCGTTGTGGTTTTTTTGGGTTTTTTTTAGAAAATGAAGTAGCTTTCTTGTGATTTATCTTGTTGCTTAAAACCTCAGCTAGAGAAGTACTTAAAAGTTGGGATAAATAAAAGCTGAAATTCTCAGTGTTACAACATTTTATGTGAGGCTGTTAAGAAAACCCATCATATATAATGAGACTCCTGAAAAAATAAATTTACAGAAATGAAATATACAGGGGAAGACATAATAGCACAAATATGGATATTTATAAGCACCTGTACACTGATACGTCTATGCACACAGATATTTATACAATCACATTCTTTGATTCAATGTCATGCAATGTTACAGTGTTGGGGCAGAGCAGCTGAAAAGCTGCTCAGTGGAAAAAGACCTGGGGTTGCTGGTTGACAGCTGCTGAACATGATCCAGCAGTGAGCCCAGGTGGCCAACTAGGCCAATGGCATCCTGGGCTGGATCAGAAATGGTGTGGCCAGCAGGACCCGGGCAGTGATTGTATCTCTGCAGTCAGAACTGGTGAGTGGACTGTGTCCAGTTCTGGGTCCCTCAGTACAGGAAGGACATTGAGGTGCTTGAGCATGTCTAAAGATTGGATATTAGGAAAAAATTTCTTCATGGAAGGAGTTATGAAGCACTGGAACAGGCTGCCCAGGAACATGACATCCCTGGATGTGTTCAAAAATCATGTAGATGTGGCACTTAAGTACATGGTTTAGCGGTGGACTTGGAAGTGCTGGATTAATGGTTGGACTCAATGATCTTAGAGGTCTTTTCCAACCTAAATGACCCATGATTCTGTAAGTTTTATTTTATCATATGGAAATTTTATTAAGGAAAACCATTAAGTATGAATGCAATGTTGCAATTTGACTTAGACATTTTGATTTATGCTGCTCACAGAGCTACTGGAAAAAATTGTAGAGTGAGGATTTGCTCTGAGTAGGAAATAGTGTGTGAACTTCTCATATTTTGTACTTGTTGGCATAAAGCTATTAATTCTTTAAGCTCTTCCTGTGGTACTGTGTGAGGAAGATAGCTCTCCTTTTATGACAATAAGTTACAGGCTTACTTAATTTAAATTTCTAACAGTAAAGTTCTATATCAGAGTGAGCTAGTGAATTAGGACACTTCTGTATTTAATAGACAAATGCATCTATCTTCAGGATATGAGTCATCACACCCTGAAAAGGTATCTAAGGTAGATGGAATGAACTGTCCTCTGAAGGCACCTGTTTATCGCTATCATCTAATGTCCAGGGGATTAATATAGTCTCCAGGCAAAGTGTCTGTGGGGAGACTGAGTGACTAAGTTTTATGTAGTTACCATTTATGAAAATTAATCCCATCAATAGGTTGTTTTAATGAGAGGGAGAAAAACCCCTTTGTTCTAGATATCTCTTTTTCTGCTCAATTTCATGTCTAGTATAATTTCAACTTCAGAAACTCGAGGAGTATCTTTTACTGGCCACCAACTAGTGAGATGATTTTTACTTTAGAGTTTTTGGGGTTTTTTTGCACAAAGATTTGTAGTTTCATGTCAGACTGCCAAGAAAAAGTCTATAACTTGCAGCTCCAGAATGCTGTGAGGTACTCTTTTATACACATATCTTTATGTTACAACTTCATACTGCTATTACATAACAACAGGTAATGAAATGTATAGATTTAGTTATGATATATATTTTATACCTGGACATGTTATATTGCTAGGAAAAACAATTTGTTTGTATATACTGTTTTAAATAACAATATTGCAATATGAAGATACATGGTTTTAATTTTACTCTTCAAGTGTATCCAAAGTTTTGCAATTAATTTTTCATTTGTGTTCATGTGGACCAGCATTATGATTATTGAATGTCCATTAAAACTTGATGTAATGTTCTTTTATTTTTTTTTAATTTATTAACTAAATAATGAAACATTTGTTTTAAATATAGTTAATATGTCTATTAATTACTATTATGAAGAGAAAAGGAAACATCTATTGACAATAATTACTGCATTTTTTCTGTGATTAGAATGCATTTTAAATATATGGTGAAATTAAATTTGTGGGGTATCAGTGGTATGTTTTAAAACATGTATTATTAGATCAATTAATTTACCCATACCCCAACAGTCTGGATTGTAACATTGAGAAGCGACATTTTATAGTATTATGTCTTCCTATTGATGCCTTATTCCGTGGTAAAAAAATTGAGGCAGACACAGCAGTAGCAGGGAAAAGGGTATTTACCTTGGTTTTACTAGGATCCTTGGAGCAAAGCCCATTACAGGTGGAAATACGGCGGCAAGCACCCGGGCCCCCCACGCATTCAAGTGCTGCGAAGTCAGAGCACGGGTCCACACAGGTGCAGGAACAGGCTAAGCCCCCGAACATCCCCCAGTATGCAGTTTTATGGACTTCACAAATTAGCATATCAATCTAAAATCCCCAATAAGAAATGTGATAGATTGAGTAACCGTCCCCGTACCCTCCTCAGCCCCCCTCAATGAAATTCCAGTCTAGTTTACAAAACACATGTTCCAGAGAAAGAGACCCATCAAGGTTGGAGCCTACAACTCTGATATAGTGTGGAGCTGTTGACGTCTCACTGGGTATGTTTCATCTTCTTGCTTGGTAGGACCCTCAAACTGAGCTACATATCAGACTACAAGAATTATAGGTCTGTGGGACTAGGGTACAAGGGATATGTGTAAAGGGTACAAAGAATATGTGTGAAGGGTATAAGGAAGGCAAAGGGGTTTAAAATGTGTTAAGGGTATAAAAAGAGTTTAAAAGGTATAAAAGAAAAAGACCTAAAAAAACCATCAGGCATCACTATCATCATTTCAGATTTTAAATATTCCCCTTATGAAAAAAGGGGCATGTGAGGCAGAATGAGAAGGAATCTACCTAAACATACCTTTTAAAATTCTTCCTGGAGAAGACACAGTCTGTCATACAGCATATATTAATGTGATTAGAATATTTTCTGAAGAAAACTAAATTGTACAGCTACTGCTGGAATATACCTTGGGGTTTTGCTTAGAAATGTCATGGCAATCTGGAAAATTGATTGAAACGTTCCCTTGAGTTAAACCTTGAGTCTGATGTTTGAACAATACTCAGTGAAGCTCAGCTGTGATTCATAGGAATTTCATTATTTTGGGTTACTACCATAAAATTTTTTTTGGCATTTCTGATTTTGTTGTTTCAGTAAACATGCATGCACAAAAGGGGCAAAAATTAATTTGGAGAGCAGTAAATGCAACAAATATGAACTAAATTTTGGTCTTATTCTGTATATATCACATGGGCTTTTTAAGAGCTCTTTTCATGTCAAATCAGCACTGAAGCCTATATGAAGAAAGTTAAAAAACCCCAGACATTTAAGAATTTATTAATTCCAAAGCTAAATTTATATATTAGTTCAAAAGATATGCAACCCAATCTCAGTTCCAGAACTCTGTGTATGATTTTTGCCAATATATTCTCACACAACTGAGGAGAATAAAAAGTATGATCAAAATAGATGAATGGCTTTGCTCATGTAATTAATAAATTAAGAATTTTTAAAAGCCAGAAAATATCTTTTGGAATATTTATTTTTACCATAAGCACAAAATAAAATTCCATCCAGTAATTTCTGTATCAGCGCTACTAAGGATGTGTTTTTCTTGATCTGGAGGGAGTGTGTGATGTACATGGAGTTATATGAAGAGAAGGAGGTATCTACTTGAAAAGGCTGAAGTGGTTCTCCAGTCTCTTTAAAGGGAAGAAAAAGGTCTTCAAGATTTTCTTCTGATAGCTCCCAACTGTATGTCCAGCTGATGGCAAGACTAAGCATGTATTCTAAAGATGCCAATGTGCACGTATGTGTATGTGGCTGGTCACATAGGTTAACAAGGGCAGAGACAAGCGTCTTACTGGCACGAACAGCACTGAAACAGACATGAACACCACAGACAACTAAACCCTTTTTCTCCGTCTGGGTTGAGGGGAAAAGGAGTCTGCTAGAAATGACAGACGCTCACACACGCACATGCATGTGCTCCCCCAGCCTTCCCTATCCTGACCCAGGAGTTGGACTCCAGATCCTGCTGGGATCTGCCTGCTCTGTGACCAATGGCCCTTTTTCCAGTTGTCCACTGATCTCATCCTGCCCTCCAGACAGTCCATACTAATGTTCCCTAGTGGTCACCCATGTGCTCACCCTCTGGACAGAAGACACACTTGCACACTAGCCAGGAATAGAGTTTTAAAATAATAGAGTACAGGCTGCAGCAGTTAGGTGCAGGGATTAGTGAGAGAGGCCTAACCCTCTCTCTTTTCCCACACTTTTTTCTGTCTTACCTAGTATGATCACTTTCCTTATCTTCCTTTGTCCCAAAACATCTCACAAAAAGTTTTGAGGTCTCCAGCTGCCATTTAAAAAAACAAAATCTCATCTTAAGTTTTACGTAATGTCACAAATTCCCTCGAATACTGCGCAGTAAATTTCTAATTTTCATTACACCCAAAATAATTTTTTTTTTTTTTTTTGGGAAGAAGTGCTGCTGCTACTGTATGTGCCATTAGAATTTAATATCATATATTTTATAATCTTTTCTTTCACTGCTGCTGTGCAAGGATACTGGTGATTGTAAGAAATGAGTTTTACCTTTTGTATTCTGCCATAAACAGTCTGTAGTTTTGAATGTACATAGTGCAACATTGGATTTTACACAAAAATGAAAGCATATGTCTTTGAATTCTGTAAATCAGATGTCCATATTTTGCAGCTAAGGGCAAAAGTGAAAGATGGTGTTAAAATAAAACCTGCTGCAAAGATATTTTAATTCTAAAATCAGGAAAGATACTCATTTTTAGAAAAAACTGGATTTTCTTCATTTTCCAAATGATGGTCCATAATGTCATGCATGTATTTTAACTTTGGCTTAGTTACATGGATGCTAATAGGGTGATATGTAAATCTAATTTTACTTTTTCTAATAGGTGTGCAGTTCACCTTCTACACCTTTCATTTGGAGGATCATCATGACTACTTATTAATAACAGAGAATGGCAGTTTCACACAGCCATTGGCACGTCTGACTGGCTCAGAGCTTCCTTCACCAATCAATGCTGGTCTCTATGGAAATTTCAGGGCTCAGTTGCGCTTTATTTCAGATTTTTCAATATCATATGAAGGATTTAATATTTCTTTCTCTGGTAAGGAAATACCTGTAATACCTGGCCCTTGAAAAAGTTGCTTTTGGGGTTTTTTTTGCCCTGCATGTTATATTAAAAAAAAAACAATGAAGTTATTTTGATTAATATATATACTGAGAAATTCTATTATATAAATTGTTTTCTAAGCACAATAATTTCAAAGTAAGCAAATCTCTGTGCCTCTATAGAGGCAGAGGACACATTTGTTCTATATGATAAGTTACAGCAAACTGTAAGACACATTATCCAGTGAGGGGAGGAAACAGAACTACTCCAATTTCAGTTAGTGAAATTCCAGATGAACTCACGTGTCAATTATTTAGTTTTTGTTGTGCCATTGTTTTAATTTGTTTTATTTACCTGAGATATTTATGGCTCTTACAAGAATGATAAATCATGTTGTGTTATGCATCTTTAAAACATTGTGAATATATTGTCTTACTTTTTGACGTAGTATAATTACCAATTTAACATTCACACATTAATTTTGTTTTAAAATCTGATTTGTTTAAAATCTGTATTGATAGTCAGGTGGAAATATACAGAAATATGACTGGTAGAGAACATGTTCTTATACAAACTGACTTGCTCTTGTTTTCAGAGTATAATCTTGAACCTTGTGAAGATCCTGGGATCCCACAATTTGGTAACAGAATGGGATTTAATTTTGGAGTTGGAGATATTCTGACATTTTCCTGTTCATCTGGATATCGATTAGAAGGAGCTTCAGAGGTTATTTGTCTTGGTGGTGGACGAAGAGTATGGAGTGCACCTCTGCCAAGGTGTGTGGGTACGTGGTCAGCTGCTTTCATTTGCTTGTATGTGTAGTCATTGTCCATGGACTTGCAGATTTACAGCATGGAAAAGCATGGTAATACACCTCTTTGTAGTGTACTCTCATATTCTCCATATCTCCTTAGTAAATATTTTTTAACCTTTGTTTAATATATTTAGTATTATAACTATCAGTGAACTTCATAGTCTGTACTTGAAAGCAATTCAAATTAAGGGCACAATGCTTACTCTTCTTATTTTGCTTAATAGGTTAGGAAATCTGGATATAAATTTAAATCAGCATTTACCAGCTCAGATGACTAGTAATTGAATTTTTTTGTCAATGCAAGCTTCCAAATGATACCTGTATTATAAAATTGTAGTTGGAGCACTTAGACCAGATTTATTTCATAAAACTAGGTCCGTATATAGGAGTACAGTCAAACTGGGCATCCTATGGAAGAACCACATCCTCAGAATATCCTTAGAACAGTTATTCTGGTTTTAAAATGATAGCTAAGATAACTGAGAAGAAACACTTTCTGATGATTCCTACCTAGCACTCTCCACTCACTGTGGAGGTAGCATACATATGTAGCTTTGACAAGAAATTTAGCTTTAAATGGCTAAAGAATGTTGATTGAGCTGAATTCTTCCTAAATTATTTGTTTTTCAGTTCTGTTGAGGACTGTTAAAACAATAAGACCTCTAAAAAGTAGGATAGTTACTTAAGTGTCTGTATTATTTTTATTTAAGAGTATATGTTGCTGAAATTTAATAAAGAGTATGTACTATATGCAAAGGTTTATACATGAAAACATCTGTATCAGTGTGCCTTTAAAATATTTTAATTTTTCCTGCTGAGTTATATGTTAGTAAAACAGAAATGTCTTTCAGATGTTGATTGCATAGTAACTATGGATTGATTATGTGTTTCCTCTTGCTTGTTAGTTGCTGTATCAATGTTTTTAGGTCCAAACCACTCCTATGACTGCCTTGGTATAAGGAAAATTATGAATTTGGCTTATGCATAAGCAACATTTATGTATGTACCAACAGAAGAGGTGGTTTAGAAGCTGAGTCAGAGCAATGGATGAATAAAAGTTACTTTTATGTTGGGGTTGATGAATTTTTAACCATAAGAATAATAACGAATGTGTGCACAGTCGAGAAGACAGGTGAAATTTCAGTAATAAATTTCTGGAAGTGTTAATATACTGAAAATGAATTGATAAATTATCAGCAAAAAGAAACTTCCACAGCAAAATAAATGAAAAAAATGGCTATATAGCTTTCATGACATAGAAAAATAACATTTATGTTTGTTTGTTGGGGGAAAAGAGAAAAGCTGTAATATAAGGAGTAAACCTTTTTCTAGTCAATATGTTTTCTCCTTACTTTTGAAAATAAAAGATAGTCTCACCTAGAATGACTTAATTTGCATTTTGCCTCCATAAGTATCCAACCTTTTGTGCTTAATTTATATGTCATAATAATGAAATTCAAGCAAATTAAGAGTAGAAATTCCTGTTGACCACTTACACTGAACTCAGAATTTATGTATTGTTACTGGTGCTCATGTTTGTCATTTTTTTCTCAAAATGATTAATGAGATTTAATGCTTCTGATATCGTGCACTTTCACATACACACAACATCAATTGGGAATTAACCGCTGTTCATAGTATTTGTGTTCCGCTTGTCAATACAAGAATAAAATGCAAGACAGATAAAGTTGAAGAAGTTTGGTGGAAGGCCAAGCATCCCTTTCTGGATGCAATGAAGGCCAGTGTCTTGAGTCTTGAAACAGAGTAGTCAGTCATAAAAAGTTCTAAATCAAATAATTTGCCAGAGAATTAGAAACTGTCTTCCCTTTTCTTATTTAGAAGTTCTATAAATAATTTTTATTTATTACATAGTGTTATTATTCAATCTGTGAAGATATTTGTTTTCAAACAATTTAAGACTAAGAAATTAATTTTTTAATTAAGGGTTATTAAATGGAAAAGTAATGTTCAAATAGCAAACAAATTATTTTACTGAATTTTCAAAGCTGAATTTCTCAAATGATTGTATTATCTGCATTCAGTAGGGCTTGATGTTGCGCTGGAAGAATTTTTCTAACAAGATTTTTCTAAAAAAGCATAAAGATTTTCCATATTTCTGTACACCGTATGATGCAGCACTCTTTGGGGTAGATGTCTGCAGTCACTCACTGGCAAGCTCTGTTCAATGGTGGCTGAAACTTTGGTGTGTTATCCACACTGTTTTGGTTAACAAATCCAAAACACACTCTATATGAGTTACTACAAATTAACTTCAACAGAGCCAGTGGTACAAGCTGTTAATAAAAGGATGTATCTAAGGATGGCAGGAAAGACTCCTTAATCTTTAAATTGCTTGCTTTAAACTTTTCCAGGGACAGTGAAAAAAAAGTTTCTTTTTGACTCTAAATAAAAATACTTGACTCTTAAAAAAAATACTTGTAGGAAGTATGAATACTTGTTCACATTTGGATTTTTATAAAAGCAAACTCTAAG
This sequence comes from Dasyornis broadbenti, assembly GCA_013397935.1. Lineage (NCBI taxonomy): Eukaryota > Metazoa > Chordata > Aves > Passeriformes > Dasyornithidae > Dasyornis > Dasyornis broadbenti. The sequence goes on from VZRN01000728.1 coordinate 991,269, forward strand.
CTCTGGGTGGTCCTAAGGAATAATACTTTCATCAATATGCTAGGGGTTTGTCTCCAGCTTGTAATAACAGAGGAGAGGAATCATCTTAAATTTGTGAATATGGAGTTGTTTTCATAGGGTTGTGGTGCCTCTGAAATGTTCTGATGCATTTGGAATTCAGATATCTTTGTCTAGTTCTCTTTATAATTTTAAATGCCATAGATAGCATAAAAGAATTTTCTTGTAACTGTGTTACAGATAGGAACAAACAAGAGCAATTATTATTGTTTTAAAGGGAAAAGTAATGACATAGATAAAATTACACTTTTCTGTGTAATGAATGAAGATGATTAAAGACCTGATAGAATACTGTCATTCCTTAGTTCCATGATTTATTTTCATGCTATATTCCAATAATAACCAAAGGCACTGTTCATATTAAACACACACACTGCTTTCTTGGAATTATTTTTCTTTTCAGTGAAATATACAAAGTTGTCTCTGTAATGCCAGGATTTTTTATTTCTTTTATTTTTCCTCTCCCCTGCCCTCTTCCAGTTTGTTTTTTCATTCCTTATAAGACTGTTCAATAGCCAAACTGTATTACCTTTCATTATAACTGTTCTGTCCAAATGTATAGACCCGAATTGTTTCTATGTCCGTGTAAAATAATATGTGTCTTCTTGGCTTCCCAACCATGTCAAGTCTTTTCCTTTGGCTTTCTTAGGGTCATACAGTTTCTTCCCAGACTGCTAAACCTTCACTAGAAGACTTTGGCTTTAAAACTCTTTTTCTTCTGTGCTACTATCACTTATATTTCTACTTATGACATTTTCTGTTCATTCTTCTCAGTAGGTCCTAAACAGTCTTTAATTCAGGGCTTACAGATTTCTGAGGAACTATGCCCCTTACAATTATAAAAAGCAGACAAAAAACCATAAAAAATCTACCATCAAACTCATCAATTTCTGTCACATTGCATACTTTTCAGATAATATTGTACATGAATTTTTGTTGGTAGAGGTTTTGCCAGGGTGTTCACTGATGTAGCTTTTTTGCCAAGCTTCAGATAAGGTGCTTTTCAAAGAAAACCAAGAACAGACATTTCAGAAATGTCTGAAAGTTTATATTGTATGAGACAAAACGTAAATTCAGCATTGACTGAATTTGGTATGAGTTTGATATGCATAAATAAGGAACCAAAGAAATGAAGGTTCTACCACAGATACATCTGTAGTAAATTCCTTAATTAGCAGGAGAGCCGTTAGCTACCCCTGCACATCTTATTCAATATGCCACCAGTCTTGCTGTGTCTGCATAATTCTATCCATTTCTGTGCATACAAAACATTTAAAATAAAGGTTGCTTTTAGTATATTTTGCTTGAAAATGTCCTTTTGCTAGTTTTGAGATTCCTTTTAATAATATGTGGAATGTTTGGGCAGCATGAATTCTGAGTTAAAGGACTGTTATAGCCACTTGTAAATGTCATTGATTCATCTCAGAACAAATGAATCCTAAACTTTCTTCTGTTTTTCAGAAGTACATTTATTCCTTTAAATATTTCTTCCATTATGTGTGAATATGTTACGTCTGTTTTTTTCTTCATGGATAGGACTCCAGAAAAAAGCAAAATACAGTCATTTTGAGGTCTCGCCATAAGTTAATATAATAGCATTATAATAAGAAATTTCTTAATATTTCTTATGTATTTTAATATTTTGCATCAAGTTGTAACTGTTTGTGTTCCCCATGGAAATTTTACTAAGGTCTAACGGTTTCAACAGTTCTTGAGTTATTTTGTGGAGGGGTTTTTTTTTCTTGTTGTTGTTTTGGGGTATTTTTGTTGTTGGGGTATTTTATAACAATATTAAGTTAGTTTAAAGGAAAATCATGCACATTGGTACTTTAAATTCTCTTAAAATAGAATGTGGGGTTTTAAATACAATTTGCCATGTTAATGCAGAAGCTCATTTGTCATGCTATTTCTTCATCCTACTTTGATCGATTGGAATGGAGGAGCACATTATTTAAAGTATATGGGACTCCTCCCCATTCTTGTCAGGTGGAGTGATCAGTTATGAAAAATAATATTAATAATGTAAGTAATTCTACCTACGAAAGATTTCTTTTGTATTTGGCCATTGGCCACTTGGCCATTGATGTAGAAATATCATCTTGCTGTGAAATTATTTGTAAGTCATAAATAGAGGATCTTCCCAGATCGCAAAATACAGTCTTTCATTATAACTTAAATAATGTAGCCATAAAACAGCCAAAAAAGCATTTGCAAAGTATATTGAAAATAAGTTTAATACAGAAACAGCCACATTAATCTTTTGATGTTCAGATCAACTCGGAAGTAGATACATGTATTGCAGATACATAATAAGAAATTTCTGTTATTCATTTTTGTCTATATGAAAGGAAGTCTTGTATTTTGGAAAAATGTATTTAAAAAAAAAAAAAAGAAAAAGGAAACCCCACTATTCTTACTGATCGAAGAAGACAATGATCTTTTCACTTTTTTCATCAGCAGAGGGTTCCCTGTATTTAACCTGTCAGAATACAAAAACTACGTGGAAAACTTGTGATGACCTTACAACTCATATTATTCACAGAAAGAAAGCTTTAGTAACAACTTAATCCTTTCAGAATTTTTGTGTTATCCTTTGTTTTGCTGCCTTGTTTTGACAAGAGTCTATTTTCTGTTTTATGCCAGCCTTTACTTGAAGAGGTAGAACGTCTGAAGACAAACAGCTTTATAGGAAACCATTTGTTGAGCACTGAATTTAGATACAGTTTCTGAAGTAACTGTTGATTTACAATCTAATACAAAGTTTTTTAAAGATAAAATCCTTTTAAGAATGTTTCTGCTTACTTTCCCAGTCGAGCTGTCACAATACACAGTCTCCTAAACAAGAGATACCATCTTTTCAAAATACAGAACTGCTAGATGTAGCTTTTATCTTTTTATTCTAAGGAATTGTATTGAAGAAAACAATTTCACTCTGTTTAAATTTTGATCTGTAGGAGCACATCATATTTTTTGGTTGATAATTGTTTAGGGCAAGCATTTAATTAGCTAAATTGTGAGAAATATTGCAATATTCTCCTAACAGTTTTTAAAAGCCATTCAGTTCATTGAAGAATTGTGTTCAAATGGTTAAGTTACCCAAACAGATGCATTTTATTCCTTGTTTACAATCACAATGACATTTCTATAGATTACAGAATTTAAATACACTAATAAACAGCAGTTAAAATTCATCTGTTTTATTATGGAAAGGTGTAATGACCAAACATTCATAGCCAAAACCGTGACAGTCTTTTATTATAATTACCATGTTACAGAAGTTTTTATTTTTCATTATTTTTCCTTTAAGGTTTTTGTTTATTTTCCTTTCTGATACTAAAATGAATCTATATTTCTGCCAAAGTTCAGAAACAGTAATTCATTTCAGTAATTCACTTGCTGTTACATCCTTCTACTTTATATGAGGCTGAATTAGTGTCTCTGCAAAAATGTATCTGGATATGGAATATTTTTCCTATTTTTTTTTCCTACAAGAAAAGTGTGTAGGGCAGGTTCTAGGTTTCAGCTGAAACAAGTAGAATTTTTTTAAAAACTCAAAACTTTATAATTAAAGCAGCCTGATTTTGATCTCTATTGAACAGGGACTATTACTAAAATGAAACATTAATACAGTAAATAAATATTTGTAAGTTCTGATAACAGCTCTAAGTATACTTTAAAGAATGGTTAAAGACTCTCTGGTCCACAGTAATTTTTCCTTTACTTCTGAAGTACTGCTTTGTCACTTCTTTTCTCTCTTCTAGGTTTCCCTATTTGCACATCTTCCCCTAATTTTATCTTGGTTTGCCTCCTAAGTATCTTTGTATCTTTGTATCACTGTAATACCTGCTAAAATTATTTTCCAAACACTTTTGCAAAAATTTCATGTGTTAATATTTGGATTTATTTTAAACTTCAGAACTCAATTTATGTATTTTTTTCGTGACACTTTTTTACTCAGCATTTAAATGCAAATAGAATTATTATGGTCTCTTTATTTTTTGCTCTGGTATTTAGATCAGAAAACAGAATGAAACTGTAAGTTCCATTAAGTTTCATGTGATTTTAAACAATATAGCAGCCTGTTCATGTTTATAGATAGGAGTGGAGATTGTCAGATAGAACTCTCTATGAGGTAGTTTGAAACATCTTACAATATTAATTGTGGACCTCCCCAGTTTGATTTAGCACTTGTTCAGAAATACACTCCTAAGTCCCATTTTTGTGTGTTTGATGTTTCGTGGTTAGTTATTCTGTTGGGGTTTTTTAAGTCATAATTTGCACTGACAAGCAAGGAGAGAAGCCAGGTACTAACTGTTGATTTTGCCCGAATTCCTCTGAGAAGTGTACAAAAGCGGCAGCTGCTGTAGCTGGACTGTGTGCCTCCATGGAACTGTGATGATGCTATGGGAGAAATTCTATTATACTATGGTTTTTGAGACTGCTGTTTCTAAACTTGCTTTCTTGTCTGCATACACAAGATACAAAGAATGACAGAATGGTTTAGGTTGGAAGGAGCCTTTGAAGATCATGTGGTACATCCTTCTGCCATAGGCTGCAACATTTTGCACTTGATCAAGTTGCTCATTCAACCTGACTTTGAACACGTCCAGGGATGGGACATCCACAACTTGGAACACAATATTCTTTCTTTAAATTCAGAAAGTCATATTGATAAGTATAATTACATGAAAAATTTCCTTCTTTTTAACAGAAAACTTAGCATGGTTCTAAAACACAAGTTAAAAATGTCCTAACAGTTTACTGCTGTGTTCAGATTTTAAAAAAAAAATGCTTTGAATTATAGTTCTGACATAACCCAGAGCTGTTGGATCAACTTAATACCATAATTACCTTGTGCCTATTGGCTTTTATATCTCTCTGGAATTGGAAAGGATATCTCACAATCTTGAAATTATGATCATCTTACTCCTTTCTGTTGTAATTCAAAGTGACCTATGCATCTTTGAAATAGCAAATACCCATTTATTTGAGAGTGCAGTAAAAGGATAGATGTGATCATGTGGACTGGGTGATTTTCCACTTCTGCCCAGATTATGTGTATCCGCCTGTTCCAGGACAAAATAATTTCACCTGAATTATTTTGGTACTTGTTCTATATCCCTGAATTTGATGTAGTCATCAAGCATTTGTTCTTTGATCTGTGCCTGATTTGGCTTTCTGTGAAATATCTGCTTTAGCTGCATACAGAAAGGGTAGTTAATCAAGGTGATTTTTTTTTTTGGTCATTGCTGTCTGAATTTCATATACAAAATATATATTTCAATATCCTGAATGTTGCGCAAACAAGTCTGGGGTGGGAATTACAATAGTGGTAATAAAACATAAAAGCTTTTAGAATAGACACCACAGTTTGCTTAAACGTCTTTTCAAACCATTAAGATTACCACATAGTTTTGCAGAACAACATTACTTATTCTGTGAAATTATAAATCAATTAACTTACCAGGTTAAAATAAATGAGATGCATTCTCATGAGACTGGGTAAAACAAGGGGCAAGAATATTGAAATAATCCTGAAAACAAACATAAACCCAGAAAATTTAGTGTTACAGTTAAATTTAAAATTAATTTAAATATCTTAAAAAGAGAGGAAATACTCTTGTACTTGCCCTATAATGCTTACAAATCAAGGTTAAATAAAAAGGAAAGCAAAGAAGTAGTAGTTTCTCAGGAAGGAAGTGAAAGTTACTTAATAATACCAAGTGAAGAATTGCCACAAGTGTTTATGTTTTCAGGGTTTTTTTGTGATTAAATGAATTACCAAAATATTGAATTGCAAGGTTTACTTCTTGAAATAATAATAGTATTACTTGAAAATATATATTTTTTTTTTTCCTAACTCATTATTTTAAACTGAATTAATTCACTTTTTTTCTTCCCTGGGAGTTATATTTTTCGTCTTTTTTATTATTGATATTTTTTTTCCTATATTTGTCTGGTAGATATAACATTTTTCTACTGTAATTGACACCATTGGCTGTGTTGGTTATCTTGGTTAAATGATACCGGAGGGGAAAAAAATATATATGTATTTATGCATGTGCGTGTATATATAAATAAATGCTCGTATAAATGTATAGAATTCTTTTACTTCCATTTAATTTCCAAGTCTATGAATTTCAGTATTGGAGAAAATTATAAAAAAATTCAAGGAAGATTCTTTAAAACAATATGATTATGACATGTGCTATTAATATGATTTAAGATCTCCATGATTTTTGTCATACTTTTATTAAAAAGTACTGCAATTTAGAAATATTTTTGCAACCTCCAGTCACTGTCATGATCATATACTTAAAACTAGATTTTAGATATTAATAAACATTAATAATGTTGAACTAGGTTACATGAACATTACCATTATCACCATTACTAAAAATATTTATGTGTTCTTTTAAAATATGCCTTAACATTTTTTTTTAATTGCAGCTGAATGTGGAGCCTCCACGACAAGTAATGAAGGAATCCTATTGTCCCCCAATTATCCTCTTAACTATGAAAACAACCATGAATGTATTTATAGCATTCAGGTACAAGCAGGGAAAGGAATCAATATTTCTGCCAGAACATTTCACTTAGCCCAAGGAGATGTCCTTAAGGTATGTTATCATGTAACTTATTTGTTCTTTTTGAACTCCTAGTACCTCACATCACTGAGGTTTATCTGTCTGCAATAGTACAGTAGCAGGTAAGTGGATATTAAGTATCTCTTAGAAACTATGTTTCTAAACTGGTTCCATTTTAAAAACTTAAAAATTATGCACCCTGAGGCGTCTCCATTATCTGTTTCTTAAAACATGTTTTTCTGACCAGAGGTAATTTAAAAGAGAGGTTGAAATAGTAAAAAAAAAAAAAAAAAAAAAAAAAAAAAAAAAAAAAAAAAAAAAAAAAAAAGCCTTAATGGTTATTTGTGTTCTCTTATTAGTGTTAAATATTCATCAGTTACATCTTTTGATTTGTTTACTTTCTCAGTGTTTTCTTAACTTGAACTGTGACCTAAACATAATAAAATATAACACCCACAACTTTAATGCAACACAGTCTACATACTGCATTTTGTATATAAGGTTTATACTTTAAGTGACTAATCTGGTGTGGTATTTAACATGTGCAGAATGGTAATCACAGCAATTGCATGTGAATAGCATTTTTGCATTAAAAAAAAGAAACAACAAAGGTGAGAGCAGGATACTAGAACCTACAAGAGTTTATACAGTAATTTCACCGTCTTTGGTTTGTTCATCGATTTTATTACTGTACTCCAAAAAGTATAATTCCAGATGCATGTATTTCTTAGCCAACTACACATTTAAAGCTGATGTTAATCAGGGTGTCTTTTCGCACATACCATCTGCAATAGCGCGCCAATGCAGTAAGATATCCATGATTAAATAATTGTCCAGTTATTGAGAATATGTAATTTAATTACATTTGCGTCTGTGAAATCAAAGGAAGAAGAGGTGTGATGCCAACATGTTTGTTCTAAGAAAGTTTTTCTGCCATATTCTTCTATGTACTTATTAAATGAGGATTATGAAAATACATATTTCTAAGAAATAACTATGATTCATACTGGGGTTTATCTCATCTAACTGTAACCATCTGTGGATTAGGATAGGATTTCTGTCATTAATTGTCAGAAAGGTTTGGAAATTAGCATTTCCAAAAAGGGTTAATTATACCTAAAGTATAAGCAGACCTAAACAACTAATATATGATGAAATCAGGCAGCAAGAAGAAAAAAAATCAAATGTTTTTAAATAAAAAAATTATTATGCTCTTCTTAAAGCAAAACACAAGCAAAGAAAAATAAACCAAAGGCTACTAAATACCCAGAATGCACAGGTGTCTTTCTTTTATCTTGAACTTGTTGCTTATTTCAGAACCAAGTAGGTGCCTTTTAATTGTTACATTAATGAATTTTGAAAGATTTAATTTGAAAGTTGTTTAATATTTACTAACATCTAAGTAGTATGGAGAGAAAAGTCAAACCATTTTAGGCTGAAACCATTAAAGTCTATTATCTTAATTTAAAAGTCTGTAGGAAGGGAGCTACAGTTATGCATAGTTAGATAAATATAAATGAGTATAAATATAAAGCAGTTCAACTTTTTGCTTTCTTTCTTAATCATTTAATGTACATATTTGAAAAGATCTATACACTTACTACTTTTAAAGTGTCATTAGAACCATATGCACTTCAGATGTTTAACTAGACAATATTAGCTCAGAGACATATAGAAGAAAATTCTTCTTCAATACTGCTACTCAATTAATGTGAAATTAAAAGTAATGCAAAATTAATTATAAATACAGGAAGGCCACTGCTCAGCTGTAAATGGCAGTGGCAGAAATGCTTGCTGTATTTTGCAGGTGTGTCTTTTAAATGAAACAAGTACTGTGTAATTAGAGTGTTTGTTTTTCAAATCAGCAGCCTTGAATTATAATAAGTTGAAGCTCCTCCCGATCTATTAAAAAAAAAACCCAAAACAAACTATAAGATTATGATTGTCACTTTTTTCAGTCCATCTGACATCATAGGAAGACAGAGGCACTCAGCCATAACAGTTGTGGGAGGAATTATCTGTGGAACCCATCGTGTCTTTTCCTGCCTGTTTTCTTAGATGGAATTCTCACAAACTGTGTTCATTCTATCACACTCCTTTTTCATGTGTTCATTTGATAAAGGAAGATTCTTCAGGAAATAAATTAGCAGTCACACATTCCAAAACTTTTCTCCCAGAATCAGTTCTGAAGTTTTCTGTTGATCCCTATTATTATTCTACTCTAAAAGAGGGAAAATATTGCCTATTTTGCCAGTTTTGCTGATTATGGAGAATAAGATTTTGGCTACAGGAATAGGACATTAGGGTTATGCTTTAGTTTTAAATGAATCAATAATAGTCAACAAATGCTTTTAACCTAATATGTAGCACTACTTTGTAACTGGAAGAAACTTAAAAAAACAACAAAAAATTATCATCCCATCTTACAGAAAACAACCAAGTGACATATAGTGAATATAGCATTCCCTGTCAGCCATGAACTAGGGAGGTTATAGGAGTCACCATTTTAAAATCAATTTACTTAAAACACCAACTTCTAGAGAGGTCTTCCTTCCCCCCAACACAAATGAAGAAACTCCAATATTTCATGGTTAAAGCTCAGGTTTTTAGCAATGAACTTTGGTTGGATAATCCATCTCTTTTCATCAGAAGCAAGAGATGAAGATCCTGTTAGTCATGTACATTGTGTTAATTTTTCTTGCAGCTAGGATTTTTAGATTAGTAGAACTATGCAGCTAAAATTGCATTCAAAGTCTGAATAGACTGAGTATTCTAATAAAATTTTGACAAGTTCTTTAATGAAGTCATGAGGTCTGCTCCTTGCCACGTGAATTAACTGACCATGGATGACGTTTATAGCTGACAAGTACTGTGGTTGAAACAATGAAACAGCTGTACTGGGAATGCAGCCTTAGAGAGAAACAGCATATTTAACACGAGTAAATCACCACCCTTACTCTTACTCCAGAGGCAGAGAAGGAGGAGTTCCCTTTTATCAGTTCTGAATTGGTATAGAACAGAGGTTTCAGAGCATATAATTTGTTTTCCATTTGCTTCATTTAGTATGCAATTCTCTTGTTCTCTTTTCAATGTAACTGCTCTGGCTACTTATATTAATGGTGTAGTTCTTTTTGGTCTTTATTAGAAACTGTAAGAAATGTATAAACATCTCTACTTTTTTTTTTTTTTTCCTCTCTCTGTGTGTGTGTGTGTAGGGATATAACCTGTTCTTGATAGTGCCACATCTTATTTTAATATTTATGAAAGTTACATGAAGACATACGAAGAATTTAGGTTCTGTACAATCACTACATGCCAATCCATTTAATATTAATCTCAGAAACTCTAACAGTTGCTTTCTTCTTTGCAATTGCACTGGTAACTGAGTTTGTGCACAATATGTCCAGAATTCAGTATTTTTAGAATAAACTACCTATCTGGGAGGCAAAGATAAATAATACATTTTTTCCAAACTATGAGAATATTTCTACCTGGTTTATTTTCCCTGCTTTTATCTCCATCCACCAATTTTGCTCATAAACTCTCTAGTCTCTGCTAGCTGTAAGCAAATCTTTGAGATATACACAAAAAGAACAGAGTTGCCATTGTTCTGCTTGCCTGAATAGTCCATTGATAATGGTGAACACGTTATTTGTGTTGAGATCTGTTGAATATAGCAAATACACTTTTATAGCACAGATATGTTAATATACTTTTTAATGTACAGGGGAAAAGGCAGTTTTATTAAAATTGAAGCTTGAGCAAGGCTAATATGATTGTTTTCTTTATTTTCAATAGATTTCAGCATGAATAAAAATGTACCTATGCATGGTAGCAACTAATGGGTAATTTTCTGGTAATGTTTAAATAAAAAAAAAAAAAACAAACAATTTCTCAAAACTCTGCAGATAGATTCCATTAAGTAAACCTAAAACAAAAGAGAGAGGAACACCAAGTATGAAAAGGACTGAGACAGAAAAAGAACATCAGTTGTTTCTGGGGATCTTTTTTCTCTTTTGTAGTAAACTATGTGCTTCGCTTTATATAGAGTGAGCGCTGATGTGGTAGGTGGTACTATACCTGTGTGGAAAAAATGGATTTAAGAATTATTTTTGATATTTTGAGGAAGCAATCTTTCTTTGTCCTTTTACTAAAGCACTCAGAGCTGCAACAGGCAGGTAACAGCGTGTCAGCAAACAGAACTGGCACTCAGGGTTCCCTTTGCCTGTACTTGGCTCAGCACTGTTTGTGCTGCTGCCAAATATAGAGGATTCAGTTTAACTGCATTTGTTCATTGTCTCATCTATGGGCCAGATTTTAAATGTGTGCACGTGATTCAGTTTGTGAGGGTTTTGGGCAAAGGTTTTGAAGGGATGTGATGTTTGGACCTTTTTGCTAATTTGTTTCTTAAGAATCTCCATGTTTGTAATAATAATACTTTTAGCAATATCATCCTGAATATATGAGTGAGAAAAAGGTAATAAATGTAGGGGGACAAAAACCGCCCCCCAAAACATATGGATCCTTTTCTGTCTTTATATTAGTGCTTCTATTCGCATGTGATATACATTTGACAGGGTGTTGACAGCCTCAGTTCTGAGCTGCTGATTTTATGTTATTTCTTCTCTTTATAAAGGAACAGATCTTCATATCCATATGCCTTTTATGTTTCAATGGAAAATCTCAAAAATAGCTCGATTAAAATGCACAAATTGAATACATTCACTTATGATACTCCCTTGCTAAAAATTTATACAGTTAAATACACTAGCAGATAAAAGGGCATTGATTTCCATTAAAAATGCATTGATAATGGACACACTTAAAGGATTAGCAAGTTTTATTTTCTCTCTAACTGTAAATGCAAACAACACCTCCTTCAAAAATTTAATATAACATCTATTAGTTCATATTTTTAGGTAGAGTGTTCACTATTAGCATCCTTCCCTATAACATTTCAACATATTGTTATAGTGTGAAAAACATTAACATAACTTTCTGTGGCTTTGTTTTTCTTTACGAATTAATAATTTAAATGATTTGGCCATTAAATACCTAAGAAAGATGGACCTCTGTTTTCTGAATTGTTTGTTACTGGCATATCCAGGTATTATCCAGTCATGAATCAATTATCTTTGGATTAATGTTACAGGATGACTTTAAGAAAAATATATCCAACCGAATAATATTTTTATAATGATCATTATTTTACTTAATTTTTTAGCACACAAGTGACTTAAACCTAGATGTGCTGGCAAGGCCTATAAGAAAGTATATTCATATCTTAAAAATAAGCTAATCGTGCTACCTTAATTCACATACAATATTGCCTTCAAAAAAAATTATGAACCTGAGTTACTAACTCATTCAAAATCTTTAGCTCCCACCTAATTTAACAAGGTTAGGAAGAAAATGTTGGTTCTGCAAATCTCAGAAGGGTCTGCTACCACTTTATTGGCAAGCTAAACTGTAATTTAAATTATTCTATACATTTCCATTTTTTCCCTGTTAATTCAAATGTGGCACAGAAACGGAAATGTGACTTAAACCGAGAGTTACACTACAAAACATGCATTCATTTATTGTCCTAAGGGAGACCGCAATGTCTCAAGAAAAGGGCTACTTTGAATGTCTGAAAGACAGCAACCAAAAGAAAAAAAATTTCACTTTAGTGTTCAAATGAATCACAATCCTGCCTCAGCCAAATGCAGTTCTCCTACTCAAAAGAATCAGTTTCAGAAGTGTTAGATACTTTAAATTCTGTTCCTTCAAAGAAATTATATAGACTCAAAAATATTACACAGCACGACAGCTAGTTAGCCCATGAAATAGAATGAGTATTATCTAATGAGAGATGTCGGTGGACTAATGTGAAATATTTGATATGATAGGACATCTAACAAAATTGGCAATAAAGTGTGTATGGAGAAATTCTAACATGAAAAAAATTTGTATCATGACATGGCTTATTGGAAGTTCTGGTGAGAGATTGAGAGTAGTTGGTATCACATATAAACAGCTTCCTTTGGTTAAGTATTAGCAATACACACATAGCAGGAAATGGATTATTCTTACATAGCTTTTAAAAATAAAATAAATCCTGAATCCTTGGATGTTATTAATTATAAGTGGATTCAAGCTGGGTTTTGTTTAAATCTGTCGTGATGTAAATATCTCTGCCAGATAGCAGTAATTCTCCTGAAATGGGCATTTTCCTTTCAGTTGCCAAAACAAAACTAAGTGCATTTCAGAATTAATTTTCTGAGTTTAGTGGGTTTTTGTTTGGTTTCCTTGTTCTTGTTTTGGGGTTAGTTTTGTTTTGTTTTTTTTTTTTTTTTTTTTCTTTTTCTTCAGTGATTAATGATCTCAGTATAGTTTTAAAGGAGTTTTTTAAAAAATAAGACATCTATTTTAGTACTGCTATACATACAGATAGTGAAATTTTTTTAGTTGATATGCATTAATTGCACTTTTTTTCCTTCTGTAATTTCTGGGGATCTTTTACTCCATATAAGGACATTGGCTTTTAAATTTAAGTTTGCTTGGAATTTGTTTGCTTGTGACAGTAAAAAAATAAGGAATTATGCCAAATCATCTTGTTGTGCATCTTAAACTGCTGTACAATGATTTGCTCATTACAGATAGCTAGAAGTCACTTACTTGTTTTTTTTTTTTCAGTGTATTGTTAGCTTTAAAGTCCTTTTTATTACTAGAGACATGAGAATTTCTAGCAAATAGGATTTAGGTGTGTAAGTCATTCTTACAGATGAGGAACAGGCATTATAGTACTTTACATTGTTGCCTTACTACTATTGCTGGTGTATTTCTTTTGATTTCATTCTGATGAAGATTCCTGTCTAAAATGCAAACTTCAATTACATTTCTAATTAATAGAATTAGAGTGGAATTTAGAACTGCAGACAATTCTGTATATTTTAATAAGGTTTTATAATTTCCCTTTATTGCAACTTGAAAATTATTCACAGGTCAGTTTACTGATTTGCAAGTGAGATTTTTCATAAAACACATTAATCAAAGTTTTAGTTATTATAGAAGTCACTAAATTAATCCTACAAGACATAATGTTTGGGTGAGCAATTATTGTTAAACTATAGGGGGTTTTTTAGGAATTACAGGAATACAACAACTTCAGATGTTTTAACACAATCAAATTTGTAGGGAAATTTCCTGAGAATTATTGAAAGATTGTTCCACATATCTGGTATTCTGATAGAAGGAAAAGAACAACACTTGAAGGAACAAAAAAATTCTGTACTACGATTTACTTATAGATTACATTACTCTTTCCACTTACAGAAGCAGTTAAATTTATTTCCTAGTGTTCTTTTACTTCATAGTTATATTTTAACCTGTCTTCACATGATAAAAAACCACCACAGGTCTTTTTAAGAAACTAAAGTTGAGGGTATGTGGGATCTGTTATGCCATCAGTGAATTGAGGCAGATACACATTATAGGTATTTTCTGATAGGTTGTGATCAGCGTTACAATACTGACAGTGAAAGAGAGAACACAGAGCTCTAAAAAAACTGAGCTGATATGGCACCTTTGCCTACTTCTATTATTTATGTAAAAAAAAAGAATTGATATATTTTAAATTGCATTTGAAAAATCACTAAATTTAAGTCAACTCAAGTCAAGAGAGGCAAGTAGTGTATCTAAATAGGACTTCAGGTTGACTGGCAATAGATCTCCCTTGGCAGAGTGGTTCTCCCTCTTAATGCAGATGTACAAAATTGTTTTGTAAATATAATGTATCATTTTTTTTTCATAACTGCAAAACTCACCTTTTTTACAGATCTATGATGGGAAAGACAACACTGCTCACCTGCTGGGTGCATATACTGGAGCATCATTAAGAGGCCTGACACTAAGTAGTACTTCAAATCATTTATGGCTGGAATTTAACTCAGACATGGAGGGCACTGATGAAGGTTTTCAGCTTGTGTATACCAGTAAGTATTCCAGAAAACAGTGGGAATAGATTTATGCTTTTAAAGGAATGAAAATTCTTTGCACATAAGATGAAAATGCAATTAAATGACAAATATGGAAGAAGTTAATAGCAAATCACTCACCAAAATAATTTCATAATTGTACCTCAAAAAACACAAAGCACTTAGCATATTGAAACCTGGCTTTTTGACAGTCTTTTCTTTAATCTGGTACTTAAAACACTGTCCTTTTTCTAGAAGGTTATTTTTCAATGTTGGAAAGCATAAGAAAAAACAGGGTAAGTTTCAATTGTTTCAGCACATAAAAATATTGATTGTGTGAGCAGTTTAAAATGTGCAACCAAAAAACATTGCTTCATGAAGGTAATTCCTAAGTAAAGAAAGTTCTTCCTCTTAAGGCTCATCTCCAATACTTACCTTGCTTTTGTTTCTGAGCTTGGATTATTGTTCAAAATAATCCAATTTGGAACCCAAATGATAAAGAAAGGTTCCTAACAAAAACTTATATGTGGACTTAAGCGATGAAGATGAGGAGAGGAGTAACTGTTTCTGATCTCTGGCTTAGAGAGTATATGGAAGCAGTTATAGACATCTACTCTACCAAGTGTCAGGTTCTGAAAACTGTAGTGCATGACTATTGACATGTAGTGTATATGACTTTTTTAGTGTATAGTTATGTCATAATCACTGAATTATTATGTAAAATTAATTGTTATCAGGCAGGACATTGTTATAAGGCAATTCTGCAATGCAGCTATCAACTTTTTTTTTATCCTTGTGCTTATATCATTCATTTTTCACTTGTTCAAAAACTGTTCATTTCAAAAACTCAACATAATGTTTTTAAAACTAATGATAAAAAATAACATAATTCTTGCAGGATGAAAAGAAAATATTTCAAGATAATTAAAGAGTATATAATTGTTTTTCAGGTCAAAGTTGCATAATTATACTCTGTAATAGCATGTGATAGAATAGGACTGCACCCTATGATTAAAGATAGGGCTTTCAGTATAAGTGTTAAGATTTTGGTTTTTCTTATTTATATAGGTACATCTAAACCCAGCACTTGATCAATAGCATTTCCTGTCTTTTGAGACATTCATATTAGAATACACTTTCCTAGTCTGAAGAGTTCTTAGCCTGAACAGTGATGAATCTTCTTTTGTTGATATTGATAGAATTGGAAGAAAAAAAGTCCAGATGAATGCAACAAAGATGATCAGAGGGCTGGAGCACCTCTCCTATGCAGAAAGGCTGAGAGAGTTGGGGCTGTTCAGCCTGGAGAAAAGCTTGTCGTAAACTGAAAGAGGGTACGTTTAGATTGGATACAAGGCAGAGCTCCGTCTGAGCTCCATCTGGGTGGATCCATCAGCCAGGATAGATGGTGCAGACCTCCCAGTCAGAGCTGCAGCCTTTGCTCATAGGAGTGCCCACCTTTCTGCCTTGGGGGTCAGGTAGGATGAGCACCCTTGAGCTGTGCAGGTGGTCAAAAACCAGTGCCCCTTTGCTGAGTTATGAGTACTTCAAGTCTGTCTACTGGGCCAGTTGAAGCCTCACCCTCCAAAGAGGTGTTCTCCCTGTGTGCCCTCCTGCATAAACTACCACACCACACCCTGGCTGAGGTACCCCTCCCTCTGCCTGCTCTGGTCACATGCAATTAGGACAGCAAAAATGCTGCTAGTTCCCATGGTTAGGCAATGGAGTTACATGTTCACTTTCAAGAGGGAGGTGATCAGTTAAAAAGTTGACTCTGATTTTGTGTCTGTAAGGAGGCTGTCCAGAGATGAGGACATCATCATAGGGATCAAGGCAGATCGGGACTTCTTTTCAGACAGTGTGGTCAGAAGATTTCTCAGAAGACAGGAAATTCTAACTGGTCAGTAAGTGTCCAGACCAACATTATCAAAAATGGTTCTTCATCTGGGACTCACTTTAATGAATTTCAGAGCTTCTGCAGTAAACTCTGTAGTAACAGTAGCTTAGGAATGAGAAAATTCAGCTCAAATATTGTGAAGGCTCTTCAATAGGTGAGACGTTCAGACACGCATGAAATGAGCTGAAGGAAGAACTAGAAAGATACAGTATTTGAAATACTTGGGGTTTTTCCCTTGTGTGAGCAGCCTTATCCAACATGAAGCATTTTGCATGTAAAATAAAGAACATTTTTACAATCAAGAATAGTGATACAGCATCTGAGGAGAGATCGTGAAAGGCTACCAACTGTTGACCAGATGGACAAATGCTGTGTGAACGACTTTGCTGAACAAAGCAGACATGAAAACCCCTTCATCTCTTCCCATATTACCTATGTATAGGAATACCAATCGTGATACAAAGTCTCTTTTTTTGCCTAGAAACATTCTAAGCTGCATGATATTGGTAAAATTATTTGGTTTTGAACAAAGTGAGGTTTCAAATTGCGCCTCGATTAATAACAGAAAACTTCATTTGGAATAGAAAATCTTTCTCCCAAATTGTAGTTTATGTTTCCCTATATGTTAGTATGCCTTCATGTTTCCATATAATGCATATGTTGTTTTCTTCTTGTGTCACATCTTTTTAAGTCTCAAAAATGTCCAGGTTGTTTAGCTTGAATTCTCTGTATCATCAGTATCATTGATTCCTGCATGTAGTTCTTAAATTTAGGAACTACTGAACACAAAATTAGGGTAGGAATTGATGAAATAACAGTTTTTCTTTGGTGCCACAGGTGCTATTGTGCTGCTGTTGTTACTATGCAAAATAATGAGAAATCTGCTGTTCAGTTTTGTATAAGAGCCTTTAAATGTCTATTCACAAGTAAATGGACAGTCTCTTTAGCTTCCAGTTTATAATTTATCATAATATTTTAAAACTAATTGATAATGATAATGATTTTTTTTCTGTCTTCAACTGAATTCTTAGGAAAATAGAAGTTATAACACAGCTTGGTCATGCTCTAAGAAAGCTATATAGGCAGTTATCCTTAGACTGCTTAAAAACAGAGAAGAAATCCTAATGTTGTTACACGCAGTTTGAAAATTATTGATTTCCACTGAAAACCAGAAAATATGAATTTCATTAATGTGTTTATCTGCTTGATTTTGTAACTACAACATTTTATTCTTCCCACAGGTTTTGAGCTTTCACATTGTGAGGACCCTGGTGTGCCACAGTTTGGGTATAAAATCAGTGACCAAGGTCATTTTGCTGGAAGTACTATAATTTATGGCTGCAATCCAGGCTACACACTCCATGGAAGTAGCCTTTTAAAGTGTATGACTGGGGAAAGAAGGGCATGGGACTATCCTCTACCATCATGCATTGGTATTAAAGTTTCCTATTTTTTTATTTCTTTACTTACTTTTTTGAATGCAAGAAAGAAGAAAAAAAAATTTAGAATTGTTATATCTATGTAAAATCTGATCTGTATGTGTACAGATCTATTTACACAGGCATTTAGAGTTCTCTCTGCATAGATCTCGTCTAAGTCTATGTGAGTGGTGTTGCCCTTTTAGGTTAAAAAAAGTAGTAATTATGAAACATCTGTGCATACTGAAAGTCCTAATACATGAAAATCTAGTAAATGGCAGCAAATAATCAACATAAAAAGACAGCTTAATAAGAAAAGCATTGTAAAACTAGTATTTTTTTTACTTATATATTAATATCAATAGGCTAGACAAATTTCATGTATTTATATGAAATAGTTAAAAAGTTTAAGATATGAAGAGATAGAAATTTATTTTGTATTTTTGTCACTTCTGTTTCTTTACAATATTACTATAGCTTCATAAGTTTTGCAGCTACCTACATGCTCAATTATTCCCATAGGAGAGTGAAAAGAAGACAAGACTTAAATATTATAGTAGCTTTCTTTCTTTTTCATCTTCATTTAGAGGAATTTGGGATTTAGTGAGTGGGTGAAGCAACAGGGAAAATGCAGTCCTTATATGCTGTTTTACAACATTAGGGCATATGGTCAGTTTAATTGTGCTACCTGTTCAACAAAAGTAGATGTATAAATTGTTTGCTCAGATGATTAGCTGGAAGATCATTACATAACGTTGTTTTTTATTAGCTGAATGTGGAGGACGGTTTAAAGGAGAGTCATCAGGAAGAATCTTGTCTCCTGGCTATCCTTTTCCCTATGACAACAATCTGCGTTGTATGTGGGTGATTGAAGTAGACCCAGGAAATATCGTCAGGTACTGAAAATGAATCTTGCAATTTTAACAAATGTTCTTGGCTCTAATAACCAAATCTTACTTCTAGGGTGGAGGAAAAAGAAAGGGATCTTGTAGTTAAAATTTAAGATGCAGGTCAGTGGTTTTGGCATTTTAGGTTTGGGTTGAAACTGTTGATTTTTCAATAAGCGTTATCTAAAGAAGACTGAGCTTTAAAGTTGGTTAGAATTTTGTGAAATGCTGGAGGCAGCAGAACTCTTTAGTGAAAGACTACATTAGAAAAATCTCCAAAATATTACAACTTGCATTTTAGCAGTTCTTTTTAGTTAACTTTTTTTTATGGGAATGTGATATATAATATTATCTTAGGAAGATGGAAAACTTTTCTGAAAAGATTGTGTAGATACTTATAGATTATTTGAATGGATAAAGTAATACATTATTTCATGGTGGAAAAAAATCAAATATTGTAAGGGTTTTTTCTTTCAAATTCATTTTAGTGTTGGGCTTTCATGCATTCAAAGATAAATGTGTGAAACGTTATAGAAAACTACCCTTTAAAGTTAAATTTTATTTGCTTTATTTTGTTGTTTGTTTAGCTTTGTTGTTAAAAAGTTGTATTGTTGACTAATATGCAAACTGACAATAAAATCATGGTTTTCTTTCAGCCTCCAATTTCTTGCTTTTGATACTGAGGCATCCCATGACATTCTTCGAGTTTGGGATGGTCCACCTGAGAATGAGATGTTGCTCAAAGAAATTAGTGGCTCCCTTATTCCTGAAGGCATTCACAGTACACTCAACATAGTAACTGTCCAGTTTGACACAGATTTTTATATCAGTAAATCTGGATTCGCCATACAGTTTTCAAGTAAGTTGATTAATTTAATTTTTAATTTCTTCTGTAAGATAGTTCACTCCCAGATAATTGTAGTGCTGGAAACACTTGAAATCAGTGACAACATTTCTGACGTTTTTAGGGAGACAATTGACACAGACTTAGAGATTTGTAGTAAAGCTATATTTTTATCTTAAACAAACAAATAAACAAAACCAATAAAATACCATGTTCTTTGCTAGATTTGGCTTTCTTTCAAGGGCAGCTGGGGCAGTGCCAGAATGCTTATAATTATGACTAGTGTTTTTCACAAAGGAGGTGATGTAGTCATGTTAAAAGCTCCATCCTTTTCTAATCAGTAAGAGTTTCTGCTTTCAGAGACGTCTGTGTTGAGTTTTCATTTCTGTTGTGGTTGTATAGGATGAAACAGAAAAGAGTTCTCCAGGAACAGCAATGTCCTTCTCCCTTTTGCCTTCTAGTGCTGTATCATCTTATTACAGGCAGCAGGATGACAAATCTAAACAGTTGCCTAACTGTTATTAAATCCCTTTAGACATTTTATTGCTGAAACAGAAGAAATCATTGAGCCAGGTCCATTTTGACCTTCTTTTTCCTCTGGTCAGTGAAATTTATGTATATTTTTTCAAGATTAGGAAGATCTAGTCTAATACCATCATTTTGTGTAGCAGTAGCAATGTTTCTAACACGGGTTGACACAGAGACTCTTAATGTTAGCACTGTTTACCTCATTGTGCATCCTGTGCTCAGTAGTTGTATTAGCCCTTGTTTTCCCCTACCCTCATTCTTTCTGTGTGCATGATAAATACATGTGTGTGTATACAGTAATTTGAAGGAAGAATGAATTATGTAAATGAGAGTACAAAGTGAAAGATATTTTATTTGTAGTGAAAGAGTGCTTCTGCTCCATCAGCTGATTTTTGAAGCCATGAATAGAGGTTTTAATCCCTTGGCTCCAAGGTATTTTTACAATTTTACCACCTTACTCCATTCCAGAGCCTGTTTGAGAGATTCTCACATATCTGCTTTCCATTCTCAGTCATGCTCCTATATTTAAAGTTGAAGCCAGAGAGGGAGACCATTATGCACTGAACTTATTTAGGCAGTCATTTAAGTTGAGTGGAAGAATAGATTGATGCAGAATAAGAATGGAGTTACAAGGAAAAATGGATGGTACATGGAAGTCGAGTTATAGACCAGCTACTGATACATTTGCAGTTATTTACGTGAAAAGAGGTTTTAGAGGTTTATGTGAAAGGAGAGGCTTTTTATTTGTTTCTCCATGCTGTTGCAGTCTGTTGAGTTCTAATGACAGTTTAAAGCATCCATGAAGTTTTACTGCCTCAGCATTTCTCTTACCCTTCAGTCCAGATTCTCAGAATTACAGCTATCCTTCACAAATAGTTGATGTGGCACAGTTTGGGTGTATATTCTTAGTACAATAACAGAGATTTTTTTTTTTCCCCCAGGTTATGGTTTTAAAAGTTATGCACAAATAGCTACACATGCAACCTGTATAACACTGTTGTTCTATGGACATATTATTTCACTAACCAATAAAGAAAAGTGTTTGAGGTGATGGAGGAGAGAGAAGGACAATTCTTTGCAACTTTGTTTCAAGTTTCCATATGCTTTCTTTGATTATGTAATGTTGTCTGAGTGAAACAGATGGTGTCTTCATACTCTAGCTACACTGTAATTAACAGAAAGTTCGCACAAGGGAGGTATCTGCTTTTACTTTCCTCTTGCCATTTCGTCACATTGGGTAAGAGTATTTAACTGGATTATCGACCCTTTTACCTCAAGAGGAATGTTATTCAATGACAACAGATACTTTATGTTCAAACCCTTTTAAGACTTTGAATGCTTTACTTTCTTCTCTATTATATTCTTATTCTTTAAGCAAAAAAAAATTTCAAAAAACAGATTGACCTTCTTATTAGTTCCTTACAATTTTTAAATTTCATTTTATCAACTGTTCTCATGCAGTTTAGCATCTGTCATTTACTGAGTAAAAATTTTCACCATTGATAACATGGTAAAGATATTTGACTCCTCTATAAGCCATCCAATAGAATCAGAAAAAACAATTTATGTCTTGTAATACAAAAGGCAGGTGAGATAGCATCCTTCGCCAAATTAAAGTGGGAAGGGTGGAAAGGAAAGCCTAAAGAAGCTGAAACATTATATTAAAAAATAGAAAGAAAATTATTATTATTGGTATAGTAGTATGTATTACAGCAGGTAATATTAGAATTGTTTCTGTGTAGGGCTGCCCAAAACAATCCTTTAAAAGGCATGGAATTTGTTAACTTTGCAAAATTTAGATGATCTGAAGGAAAAGGCTTTCACTATGAGATTTTTCTTGCCCATTGTGTGAATTAGTCTGTTTTGTTTCCTTTTTTTTAGCTTGCGTTTTTTGAGGAGAAAAAAAAAAAACCAAAGGTTATTTGTATCTGAAATAGTAGCACTATTTTGATGGTTTAAACATTCATAATCTCTTCCTGTAAGTAAATAATCACAGAATCACAGAACGGTTTGGGTTGGAAGGGACCTTAAAGACCATCTAGTTCCAACCCTTAAACGCTCTTGCCATGAGAAGGGGCACCTTTCCCTAGACCAGGTTTCTCAGAGCCCCATCCAATCTGGCCTTGAACACTGCCCAGTTATGGGTCACCCACAATTTCTCTGGGCAGCCCATTCCAGTGCTTCACCACCCTCATAGTAAAGAATTTCTTCCTAATATCTAATGTAAACCTACTCTGTTGCAGTTTGCCCCTTGTCCTGTCACTACATGCCTGTGTCAAAAGTCTCTCTCCATTTCATGTAGGCTCCCTTCAGGCACTAGAAGTCCACAACTAGGACTTCCTGTAGACTTCTCTTTTCTGGACAGAACAATACCAGTTCTCTCGGCCTTTCCTCATAGGGGAGGTGGTCCATCCCTCTAATCATCTTGGTGGCCTCCTCTGGACTCATTCCAACAGGTCCGTGTCCTTCTGTGCTGGGGTCCACAGAGCTGGATGCAGCACTCCAGCTGGGGTCTCACAAGACCAGAGTAGAGGGGCAAGAAACTATTTATTTTATGCTGAACTAAGGAATACTGGAGACCTTTTTATGGTTGACAAGGACATTTTTTTTCTTATTTAACACAATTGTACATTACTCTGAGAGGAAAAAGTGAAAGTGATGAATTTCGGGTGAAATAAGGGAACTCAGGCTGATTGTGCTTCTCTGCTTTCCACCACTATAAATTATCCAGGGCTTGTGAAAGTAAAGCTTCTTTTATACATCTGCTATAAACAAGGAAATAAATGTCTTCACATCTCATCACTAGGCAGAGCAGAATTTTGGGCTAGTATGTCCTTTGTCTTTCATGTGTCTTTATGTCTTTCATTTTTGTGTTGGACCTCTGCAAATGACCACAACAGTATCTCTTAATTTAAACATTGTAACTTTTCAGTTTCTGCAGTCTTCTTTGAGACTACAGTGAAGTAACATGATGGAAAACAGAGCCCACAAATCCTGAAAATCAAAGTAGCAAAAGATGTATAATAAAAAAAGAATATTTTAAAAACTTTGTATATATGTGTAAAAGGAAAATAAGAACCTTTGGTGATTCAACAGTAAGATTATAAGATGAGGATTTTGGAATATGTCTAAATGGCATGTGAGTAATGTAGCTATAGAACAAATGCCAGAAGTCTATCCTTAAACTGGGAGAAGAGTGAAAGGTTGACACCAGGCCAGAAGCAATATGCAAACAAGAAATACCTGTTACAGCATATTTTCTCTGAACTGTCAGACACAGAGCATGAAGAACTCAGTACATACTGGAAAAACACCAATGAAATCAGCAGTTTTGGTTTTTTAACAATAAATTCTTCACAAAATAGAAAATTAAACCTTCAAGAAAAGTGAAAGAGAAGGGAACAATCATGTATTTGCCAGAGACATTAACTGTATCTATCAGGGTCAGAACGAAATATCAGGCATAATGAAACATTTTCATTAGCTGACATTGCTTCATGTGACCACAATAAAAGTAGTAGCTGTGAAAGAAAGACAGAGAACTGAACGTACTTCAATAAGAACACTAAAATGCAAAACATTTGAGGATAATAATTGTGTGTGTTTAAAATAATATTTTTAATCATTTTAGTATGTGTGAAGTGTGCAATATCGGATTAGATCCTACTGAGGTTAATCATATTCTTTCCATAGATTTCAATGGCCTTTGAATCAGGTATTACAGGGAACTTTACTCTCTGCTAACTTTAACATTTTAGGTTCCATTTATCTTTTATGCAGAAAGGAAGGATCTATATTCATCTTTTGTAGGCTATTATTTCACCAGTGATAGCTGCACTGCTCAGTCACTCAGCATTATGGAATACATTCATTTCGAGTCTAAGAGTGCAGTCACATTTCTGACTAATTAAACATCACACAGTATAGAACATTTTTTGACCATTATAAGGCAGCCAGTGCTGAACTAACCTGTAAATATTTTTTGAGTATTGAGAGGTTTTTGTAAATAGATGGTCTAGCAGTATTTTATGTCATGTGGCAGCAATTTCTTGTATAACAGGACATGCCTTAAAATGTTTAGATTTACTGTCAAACTGCAGCTGTTCCTCCTTATTTTAAGACTGGGTGAATAGCCCTTTCGAGTTACTTGCCTCTATACACTGTAGAAAAAGCCTGGAACACGAGACAGACACCTGCGTGCATGGCTTAAGTCTGAAAATATTAATTTCCAGTCTAGAATTATAATGCATCATATTGCTTACTTTGATTGCTGTGATGATTAAATGCTTACAAGTCAGCTTTCTATATTTATGATTTACAGTCACACTGTCTTCTAAATGTTTTGTGTTCAAATTTTTTGTTATTGGTTTTGTTTTCGTTGTTGTCTTCTTGTTGTTGTTTTTTAGTGAGATTTCTTCTGTTCAAAGACAGATCTATTAACCACAGTCACATTTAGGAAGATTTTTTTTGATACTGAACACCCTCCTGTATTTTTGGTCTTTTCTTCAGCTTTCCAGAAACAAAGATCTTGTACTTCTGACATATTTACCCTGAAGGTGATTTGCAAATGCATATGGGGAATTTTACTGGTTTCTTTCTCAGAATGCTGTTTCCTGCTACTGCTGGTGTAGGGATCACTTCCTAACATAACTTTTTCACTTTTCTGAAGTCACTATGATAGGATTTATTCTTCCTTGTGTCTGTTCCGTAGCAGAAAGGACTTTTAATCTAAAGTATTTTCACACTTCTGTTGCTGATTTCTTTCAGCTTTGAGAGGAGTCTTTTGGATTTAGAGATTTCAGGAAGACTACTTTCCTATCAGAAATATCTGGGAATTTACACTTGTAAATTCAATCCAGTGGTTTTGTTTCAGGTTTGCAAGGGGTGGTGTTGGTGTGCGTTTTCTTGTTTGGTTTTGGGATTTTTTTTTTGGTTTTGGGAATCGGAGTGGGTTTCCTTTGAAGCTTAAAGCTTAAGAAGCGTAAAAGAAAGAAAGCAGTTAATAGATTTGTTCTTGCTTTTCTTTTAAGAAGCAGGTATTAGTAAAAGGAATGAACATTTATACCTTTCAATGACAAAAACATCATTCCCGTCACAAGTTTGTAAATGACAATATCTTCTTAGCAGCCGTCTTCTCTTAGTTCAGTAGCATAGAGGGCATGTGCATTTTATGCAGGCAAATGCTATGAGTTAATGCATCCATGTAAAATGTCCTGGTAATGGCTTGTAGCTAGAGAGAGATCTGGAGTTATGGTATTAATAAGTGAACGCTGAAAAGAAGTGTCAGAAGAAATTGGTGGCATTATAAGTAATCTTAACATTATAAATAAACAAATCATCCTCTCAGCCATGTCACCATAAAAGTAACTTATTTTGATTGTATTGATGATTGAAATTCCTGATTTTAAACCCCATGCAATATAGTTTGTCCAAACTCTTTTGATTTGTATCAATAGAAAGTCTTCTCACTTGCCCTAAATTTACATATGTAAAGTTGACTTTATCTGGCTTGGGACATGGCATTTCAGAGAGATCAAGCTGATATGGTTCCAGATTTGGAATGTCATGTGTCTCATGTTAATATTTTAATTTCTTACTTTACTTTTATATGTGGAAAAGCTATTCTTTGAATCCGAAAAATCTGATGCTAGGTTTCCTATTAAAGAGTAATAGAATTGAACACTGTGCTTTAGGTTTTTCAGATAAAATTTTCAGTTCCAATGGGTTATTTTACTTGCAGAAGTCCGTTACAGATATTTATAATTGTGCATGCAGCAAAGTAAATTTGGAAGTGCAAAAGTATACTTGTGAGGTTCTTAATATTTTAAATAAAATTACTTTTCTATTTCAGAAAAGGTTCTCTGACTTCCTCATCAGTTTTTTTTCTTTGGTTAATCTAGTCTCTTTCACTGAATTCTTTCAAGTAAACTATTGATCAAAATAGAGCACCAGACAGCCAAATATTTATGTAATAATAAAGTCCTTGAAACTATTTCAACTAAGATACTTTGAAGATTTAATTAATAGCATGTATTTTATTTTCTGTTTTGTATTAGTCATTAAAAGTATTGTCAAATTTATACAGCTTACGCTTGTTGTGTACCAGTTACCTTCCTAATATTTAGGTGTGACACCAAGAGAAAAGCATTACAATATGGTCTATACCCACATACACAATTATATGATTTTATTCAAAGTGTCAGATCATAGAATGAAAATATAAGGAAGCTTGATGATCAAATAACCTATGCCTAATAATATAGTTTGCCTCTTTATGTTCCTTTGGGACCAAAGTTATGTGACTCCATTGACTGGATAAGGAGTGTAATCTCAATTAAACTTTCCTTCCTTTGTATTTCCTTTGCTACCAATAAGTGAACAAAACTGCATGAGACCAAGACTTACAAAGTTTTGTCTTCTATGTACAAAGAAACATCACCCAAACCACTCGTCTTGTGAAGATTTCACCCTGAAAATGTCTCTGCATTCATATGCAACACTGATTATTCAGCAGTCCTTATTTTCAATCTTATATAGAACTACAAGCAAATTACTGTGTAACTGACAAATTCATCACTTGAGGTTTATACAATTTATTTTGATGAAACCATGTAAAGGTGACATGCTGCACATCTTTAAATGTATGTGGTGTTCATCTTCTTACAATGAGTTCTGTACACAGTAGAATAGTATATTGAGCTGGGTTTGCAGATTTCTCAAAAAAAGGTATCTTGCTAAGTATTTGACATAAAAGACATAAGAAAAGTGTGGAATTGACATTCAGCCACATGACTAGGGAAACCATTTTCCGATAGTAGTGAAATTAGATGCCATAATTATTCTACTCTCTGGTGTCACTGAGAAATTCTGGTTTTGTGTTAATGCTACTTTGGAGATAGTTTTCTGTTCATCATTTTCAGTATCAGTAGTTTCCTTTGTTTATCATTCACGTGCCAGCCTTTATAGATACAGGCACATACATCCACATATAGACATGATGGGATCTTTCCTGCAAATGCAGGTACATCTTCAGGACTCTTGCCCTATTTCTATATTCCGATTACAGCAGAGTTCACAGATGTACAGGAGAAACAACTGTTTTGAGACTTATCTTCTGTTTCTCTAAGATCTTATCCTCTTCTCAGTTGTACATCTCCCATTTTCAGTCAATGAGTGTAACAGAAGCACATTTTCTATTGTATGCAATCGATATCAAAGGAAAGAGGTGTTTTGGAGGTTTTCTTGTAAGCTTGTAATTAAATGAACATCACAGAAATGTATCTAGAGAGAAGTAATATTTTGAGAGAATGGCATATATAAATATATATATACATATGTATATATATATATACACCATCAATGTTGGAAAAGACTTCTAAGATCATCAAGTCCAGTGATTGATGTAGCACAAACACCATGTTACAATGCAGTAGACTTCAAGTTTCTCAGCTCATTGTTCCTTCTTTCCCTCTTACCCCATTTATGGCCAGGCATAGCTGTTTTGTAACATAGTTATATAAAAGGGAGATTTTTTGCTCCTATTTTATTGCCAAAGAAATTTTAATTTTTTCTTAACAGCATTCGAGTAATCTGCCTGATCTCATAACTGACAGATATAAAAAAGGCTCTTGACTGATAAATGCTCATCTTTCATTCCTATGTGTATGAATGTAGAAAAAATTATTTGTGGACTGGTGTCTTCAATTACTGACTGGACATATTCAGACATGCAGTCTGAAATATAATTCATTTACATAGATGAATTTTAAAATCTTTCAAAAATATAAAAATATAAAATCTTTATTCTTATTTATATTCCATTTTTGTTTTGGTAAGATGCAATCTGTATAATGCTAAAGACAACAAGCTATTTTTTGACAGTGTTCTGTAATTTTTTTCAAGAGACTATAGTATAATGCTTTCCTCAATAGAAAAAATTCATTGCCTTAGCAAAGATCAGAGTAATGACATTCAAGTATATGGACAGAATGTTACCAAATAACAAGACTAATTCTTTATCGGTGCCAAACTTATCAATTATAGCCCCCAAAACCAAACAGACCAGTAAACAAAGAAATAAAAAGAATTAATGGAAAAAATTAACAGAAATTAAAAATACAGATAGATTAAGGACTTGGCCCTATCTGTAAGAACTATCAAAATATTCTTGGTGTTTTGAAACTATAAAACTCTAACGCATATATACAATTTATGACACTAAAAGATAAAATAAAAAATTTAACTTTGAAGATAGGAACTATCTTCCCCTGTCTCCAGAATATTTCAGTTAAAGGACAAGGCAAACCAGGAGTGTTGTTCTCTGTTGTACAACCATGTCCTTAACAGTTCCAACAAAGCCGGTTGCACGCTATTCTGCAAATAAATGAAACAGACTTACTTTACATCAAATCATCTTAGCAGTCTTTTTAGTAGAAATGGTATTACGAACTGAATGAGTATTTGTACTGTTTTTCACGGCATGAGCAGCCCTTGTGTGCGGTCCAAGATCCTCATCATTTCTCCTTTTTGAGAAACTATTTCTATCTCACTGGATTCATATGCATACATAAAGAAATATGCCATCTGATGTAGAGATGGATCTGGTATAAAAAGTTTCAAAGAACCAAAAGGTTCCAAAAAACCCCAAGCCCTAAACATGCAATCTAAATGAAGTTAAGATTTTCAAAACACTACTTCCCAGCTGGAATGCATTGCCAGCAAGATACATATTGTCACAGTATCCATTTTCTGCTGAGTTTCAGAAATTACCTGAAACCATATACCAATTTATTTATTTGGGACTGGGTTTCATACTCACTTGCCAAAACTATGAGCAAATGCTTAAGAAACGATACCTGTTCCAAACTGTAGAGTTCATATTTATGGAAAAAGATTATTTCTTATGAACTGGGAATGAAATAGCTCACAAGGTTGTCCAATGGGACACAGTAAAGAAGTGTAGTACTTTGGATGGTTTTAAGAACCAATATAAACTGACAACAAAAACAGTAAGAAGACATAAAATCGTGTTATCGCATTAAACCTGTGTCAGATATTTCTCTAAGAACTACAGTATATCTAGCAGTTAGATCCATAACCTACCCTTTCTGGGTAAAATCAGATAAAGCCCCTTAAAAAAGAGCTTTATATCTATTGTTCCCTTTGCCACCCCTTCCACCTCCCCAGAAAAGAGACTATACCAGGTTACAGTGTAAATAAGAATTTTAAAACAAGTTCAGTTGATGTCTGAGACGGGGTGGAGCTGGTGAGGAAACCTGTTCTGACCAGTGTGAGTGTGGGGTGTGTAGCTGTGAAGGAGCCTTGGCCCCAGCTCTGGTTGTGCAAGTGTGACTGCCAGAGTTGATCCTGGAAATGGGGACGTTTCC
The DNA here is from genome assembly GCA_013397935.1 of Dasyornis broadbenti. Lineage (NCBI taxonomy): Eukaryota > Metazoa > Chordata > Aves > Passeriformes > Dasyornithidae > Dasyornis > Dasyornis broadbenti. The sequence goes on from VZRN01000728.1 coordinate 1,020,828, forward strand.
TTAACACAGAGACCTGCCTAGACAACCTAGAAAACCCTGGTTGTGCAAGATGTTAAACTTCTTTTGTTGAAGGGATGCATTGTCCCAAATGATATTCTGATTCTGTGCTTTATTTTTAATACTTTTCCATTTTAATCTTCAAACAATAACTGACAAACTTAGATAGAATCCATGAAGTCATGCAAAATCAACAAATGGATTCTGTGGTTAGAATTTACTTAAGAATTATAATGACTATGCTTCTAAATCTCTGTTATATCTACAGTAGAAAGAAAAGTTAAAACTAGATTTAAAAAATTTTATCAGCAGTGCTTCTGTTGGTAGAAGTCAATGAAAACACTGTAGATAATTTATTCTTTCTTGTTCAGGAAAAGTTGTGTAGAAGGTTAGATTTCAGATAGCAAATACCAGGCTGACCTGGTTCTCAAACAGCTTTAGAGACGCAGAGAGACTGCAGTGTCCATATGGGTAAAGGTATTATGTGGGTTCTGAGACAGCTTGAATTTTGAAGATGCAGTCTGTCAGGATTGGTTCAGGCTGCTGCAAGTTTGAAAGACCAGCAAGACTAGAAAGTGTTTATCTAAAGTGTTAGGAGTTTGGAGTTTGGATAGGAGTTATTAAATAGGTTAATAATAATACTTTTGGCATGCTGTGTTCTATGAAGAGCTTGAAATTTGGAAGGCTTGAAGCTTCTGACCTGATTGTGTGCTCTGAGGGAAAAAAAAGGAAAATGAGAAAAAAAGGAAAAAAAAATGAAAAAAGGTTTGTTTTTTCCTTAATTCTTTAGGGTTTTGTTTCAGACTCTTTAATGATATTGGACTTTGCACACATTAGAACATTAAATCCAGAAATCACTCTTAACACCAAGAAATCCCAAGACATTTATTATATTGTTTCTAGCATCAGTGGAGTGTATTACAACCCTCTCACACTTTTAATGCCATATTTCAGGGTATCTTTCCTGCATGAAAATCAAACTGTCCTTTTAAGATGTTTCAGTCACCTATTAAATTGCCTGGGCTTATGAAACTTTTTGACCCTGGCAGTAATTTACTATATTTGAGGCAGGAATGATATATTTAGAATATTTATATAATATAATAATATCTGATTTATAGATCAAATATACTTTTGTACCTTATTATTAAAAAGATGTATCAAATTGTTTTTATACCCCACATGAAGGACACTTGTAGATAGATCTGTGTTTACTTCTTTTCTGGGTATGATTGAATACTGGGTTAATGGCTTCTCTGGCTCTGTAGGAGCATTTGCACAGTACTGTAAAGCTCATAAAGAAATGATTTAGGATACTCCTTCATCTCCACTGCTCAGAACATATGAATCTGTTTATATGAATGCTCTTAGGACAAATCCAAACAGTTGTGGATGGAAGGGAACTCAATTTTTTTTTGCATGGTTTGGCTGGCAAGATTCTAAATAAGATTCTTCCCTACTTCCTTTGACTCACCTAGCAGGAATGGGGTAAGATAAGCAACTCTCCAGAGTAAATACTTCTGCCTGTGCAATGGCACTTGTTTTTTAGAGAATTGGTGGTCTCATATTCAAAGAGAGAGAATTAAAATTAGATAATATGGATATCTATATTAAGTCTCACTGCTGGGTCCTTTGGTTATTTCTGTGTTAGAATGTCACATAGAACTAAGAGGAGCTGATACATAGATTGAAACAGCTGGTACTGAACTACTGCTGGCAACACTGTTCAGGGATATTCTTAGTTTAGAGTTGTTCTACCATAGTTCAGTAGTGTATCTTCCAATTTAGCTTCATCCAAATGAAAACAATTCATCTGCTCCAAAACCATGCCCCACTGCAAACTGAAACACAATCTGGAGTTTTGTTTTACAAACACACTCAGCTCAGAAGTGTGTAATGACTACGTTGAAACACTTTCTGTCACACTGAAAATGTAGAGACATACATGCCCTGTGTGTCTAATATGTTCACTAATCTTTCACCTAGATGGTGATGGAACACGAGGAACATTCATCCCCATCCTGGAATTCTTGATCAAGACTTATCTCTTAATTCTTTCTCTAGTCGAAATGGTTTGACTGATTGCAGTGTGATTACTATAAGCTAGCAGTGCTGAGAGAAAAAATAAAATAGGTTTCCACATTTCTCTACCTTCATTAGGGAATAAAAGCTCTCAGATGATGACACACGGGTTTATGCCACACACAGAGTCATTCTTGCACCTGTTATGCTGCTTATATTAGGGAATAGACACATTTGAGATTTGTCTATTTCCCATAAAAAATGTAGTTTTATAGGAATTTAATGGATTGCATTTACAAATCACAGCTTACTAGTTATTCAAGACAATATTTCCTAAACTCTGAGTTTCCAGTTATTGCAATAGAATAAAACATGATGCATTCTTTTCTTACTTTTTGATTATAATACATCACAAAGGATGTTAGAGCGTATACATGAACTTATGGGGAATTGAGATAGCCTGCTCCGTTTATTTTGCAGAACGCTTTCATTGCAGGTAAGATGGCAAAGACATCAGGGACTTTATAATTCCCCAAATTTTTGCTTACTCCACAAATTTCCATGGGGAATAATGCAGGGAGTGATTGAGGTGCCTGAATATATAGTAGGAAAAAAACCCCACCCATTTCTTGTACTGGAATATGCAGTTCATAAACAGTATTGAGACTTCAAAAGGAGAAGAAAAGAGGCTGGAGGTAAATAACGAAAAGAAATATTAAAAAAAAAATAAACAGATTAAAGAGGCAAACAGAGCTGAGAATGCAGAACAGAACATACAGATACCCTCTCTGAAATAAAAAGCCACAAACATACACAGATTTTAACAGTAGTAATGATGGGCTAGAGTAATGCACATAAGAAAACCCTTATGACTAGAAAAGACATGAGAGAAAGCTGTGATTAAGAAACTCAGTTTGAATGTATGGGTAATATATGTTAACTCTCCAGAGATGCATGAATTCTATAATTACACACAGTACTGAGAGATTCCATCTCCAGTCTCTTCCTTATATACTTTCAGAATTTTCCCTCAAAAAAATAATGTGTTTGAGGATTCTTATTCTGATAATTTTTTTTAATTAAAAAAAATCCACTTCCTTTCTGAGGTAAATATATGACAACAAGCAAGTCAGAATTTAACAATTAAAAGATTTATTCTTAAAATAGAGATGACACATTTAATATAAATTTTTAATACAGCATTTCCATCTCAATGGAAAAAAAAATCATGTGTTTCCTTCCACTGCATGAGAATGTTGAGTGCCTAGCTTAAGTAAAAGTTTCTCCCTTGTGATATTGATTGTAGGGGGAATCTGGGAAACAAGCTTATTAATGAAGATACCTAACTTTTGCATGGCCAAGATTAAGTTAAATTAATCCCACTCCTACTTAAGCAAGTTGAATTTAGAGATGTGCTTACAAAGAAAGTCATGTGGTTTTCAAAAATATCATGAAGGAGTAATTTATTTATGCTTTAATCTCACTATAGTTGTGGAACTCTGCATATCTTCTGGTTTATTCTCTTTAAAATTAATTAGACAGGAAAAAGATTAATATTAAGGAAATAGGTCGTTTTGAGAAATTCTATAATGCTCACTTATTTCCACCACAAACTATGGTAACACGTAAGAAAAACAAATAAGCAAACATGCATATATATATGTGTATATATATATATAAACATCTACCACCATTTATAGATATAAGCCTCTACCACCATTTAAAATTACAATCAAAGTAAAATAACAGCTGAAATTTGGTCTCTAAATCTGTCAGTTCCAGTTGTTGAAATGCTCTGTAGAGGTATATGTATATGTTGAAATGGAGGTGAAAGAGACAAAACATTGGAATTCTTGCTCTCAACAATAGCAACAAAAATGCAGATTTATTTATAGATATAAATTAAAAATTTAGAGCAAAAGATGTTTCAAAACCTTGTATATATATTTGACTCATCCAGTATGCATACCTATCCAAGGCTATTACCTATTTTTACCCTACCACATCTCCAAAGGCTGGGACAAATTATACTAAGTGCTCTAAGTTAGTAGCTTTGTAGCTCTACAGTGTGCTTTCACTAAGAACTCATCACTGTTTTATTACCTGTTGATGATATTGAAGATAATGTCATGCAACTACATGAATAAGTAAACCACCTATCATGTAGTAGCAATATTATGCAGTTTTTTTTTTTCTCCCTTCCTTAAGGAGTGCTTTACAGAGAATATAGAAGGAAAATTTGCCACAGATTTTAGGCAAATCTAACCAAAATGATTATTTATTTATGATAAAGTAAAGTGAAGTATATCCAGTGCTTTCAACAGTATGCTGCATTTTTTCTATTTCTTACATCCTGTTCATTCAGAATAAATTAATATATTTTTTATCAGCCTGTTGAAAAGCTCACCTGGTCGGTTAGAACAGTTGATAAATCCTTCATTTAGAATTCATACCTTTAATAGAGCCCTGTAAAATGCTGAACAAACTCTGGAAAAAAAAAGAGAATTAGACTTCTAGGAATCATCTACTTAAAAAAAAGCCTAAAATCTAGACAATGTGATTGTGAGAGCAGAGAATCTTTCTTCTGCATTCCAGCATTGTAATGCCAAAAACAGTCTTAAAGCAGCAGTTTTATTTTTAAATTAGATCTGTGTTTGAGTTAGTATTTAGTGTGAATTTGCAAAGTTTAAAAATATTCATGAAATAGTTTAAGTTGGAAAGGACCTCTGGAGACCTCTGGTGCAATTGCCTGATCACAAAACAGTCAAACAGATAATAACCTCTCTGTAGTGAACCAGTGTTTTCTTTTACACAGCTGGAGTTTTGCTTGTTGCAACTTCTGAATGCTGTGCTTGTGCTTTTGCTGCACACACACTTCCTAAAAGATTTTTTGTCTTCACTATCCCTTTTTTGTAAAGCTGCTTCCTGGTGAATTGTTTCTTGGAATTCATTTGTCCCAGATGCAGGATTCCGCATTTCCTTTTTCGAGCCTCATGAAGTTTCTCTCAGGCTTTTTCTCTAGCCTATAGAGACCTCCCTAAATAGCATCCCAGCACTAGAGCGTATCAACTGCTCATCCAATGTCTGTAAACTTGCCAAAATCTAACTCAATCTTGTCCCCAACTTTCATGAATACTGAAGTCAACATCCACCCCTGAGGGACACTGCTGCTAATCAGCTCCTGCCTAGGGTTTGGATCATGGACACTCTTTGAACCTGGCACACCAACCTGTTTTCTATCCATTTCATACTCCACTTACTCAATCCATGTTTCTCCAATTTGGCTACAGAGCCAAAAGGCCAGGAGGTGGGTTGAGCAAGCATGCAAGCACGCAAGATGACTACTATACAGGGCAAATAAGGGTAAGATTACAAATTTGGCACACAGATCTCATATTATAAAGTCAATTTGCATGAATATTACTAAGTGATTAAAAAGCCCAAATTTCATATCAGAAATTCCTGTGCGGCCCCTTAATGTCTTTTTCAGCCATAGACCATTTTTTTTGCAGAATGATGCAATCTAGTAAGATCAATATGAGGTACAGACAATAACAAGTTTTATACCATCTTTTGCTCTTGGACCCTTTAAGACTGATTACAAATTCGGAGTAAGAATCAGCCCCCATTCTTCTGGAATTGCATGTTTTAGATAAAGCAGAGAAATGTTTTTCTTATTTATGGCAAAATTCAAGGCAGGTAATATTTAAGTGTGCAGAACACAGTTTTTCTCCAATGTGGACTGCTCTGACTGGCCAACACCAATCAAAAGATACAGTGCATCCTGTGTTCTCAGCAGCAGGGGATGCACATTAATATATGACTGGGTTTATGACTTGCTTCAGTCTAATTTTACCTTAAGGACTTTTTCTTTTACTTCTGACCTCCATTAACCTTAGGAAACTTTTCGCGTTTGATGCAATTGTATTCCAGTGTAATCTAGCTCCAGTATCTTATTCTCTTGCATGCAGCATTTGCAAGAACTGCTAGTACAGTGCAGTGAATTTATTAATTTTATATTTTAATAATATTTTTTTCTAAATTTAAACCCAGCAGCATATTTAAAGTTACATACAAGAGTCATAGTAGGGTCTAAAGCACAATTTTTTTTTAATTGCTTGACAATATACAGATATTAAAAAAATTATCTTTCATTTATTATGCAATAGTTAAAATTTTAAAGAGGTGAAAAATTTTCCCTTCTGTTCATACTTGATTTTTTGTGAGGATTTTATTGTGGGGATTTTTTTTCCCCCTGTATTCAGTATTTTTTATGTGCAAAAACAACCCCATACAAATCCCAATAACTTTATAGAGCCAGTTCTTATATTTTTTTTATTAATATGACTTGGGAAAAAAGGGTACTTGGAGGATTTTTTTGTATAGAAGTAACCTGTTTAGACCAAGATTTGCTCTTCAAAAACATTGTAAATACAAAACCCACACACAGTTCGGATGAATACATTGCTCTATGCCGGTATTACCTCCCCTGAAAGAGGGCATCTGAATTAAATCTCAGTAGTGCCACTTTGTGTTTATGTTACACAGATTGCTGAGCTCAGTGGAGCTAGTTCCACAGGCAAGTCTGACATTTTGTATTCATTTGTAATATATATAACATGTTTCAGTTCTATAATGTTAGTAGGAAATATTTACTTAAGTAAACATGGATGTATTTACTTTTTGCTTAAGCTTACTTATTTTTGTGCATAATATAGTTAATATGCTGGTCAGAATATGTTCAATACGAGGAAAATATCTGTAAATTTTTTATACTTGTAGTCCTTGTGATTGCACGTTATCTTAATAGTAACCCATACTTATGCATTATATATAGCTGTACATTCTCTCAGACTAAATCCATGTGCATTTTTTGTAGTGATTTTTTTATTACTACTACAAAAGTCTAGTGTTGTAGATAGGTCATGTGCAAGGGTATAGATATGAGTGGTCAATGAAATTCACTGTAAATTGAAGGTCACTATAAAATGTTACACCATACATATATTTATGAACTGTAGAATTGTGGAGAATTGAAGATGTGTGCAAGCATACATTATTGAAAAACCTGAAGTCCTTAATCTGTTTTTTCCTTTATTTATATTAAAAATTGCTCTAAGTTAAAAATGCTAAATGTCCAAGGTAATAGGAAATCTCCTACTTTTTATATATTGCAGTGTTCCACAGAATTTTTTTAAAAAATTAAAAGAAAAATTAGGTGCTTTTAATAACTAAATGAGGTAGCAAAATTTAATAGTATAAAAGCAGCAGATTGTTGGATGATTTATCAACATTTTTGAAGTGATTAAGAAAATTTTGAATTTGCAGAGCTTCCTGATTAGACAAATATAACAAAATGAAAAAAAATGAATTGACAAGCTGGTTTTTTTTCTTTTTTTTTTTTTTCCAATTCACCGGTAGGTTCTGTAGCCACTGCCTGTCGTGATCCTGGTGTACCCATGAATGGAACTAGAAATGGTGATGGAAGAGAACCTGGAGACACTGTCATTTTTCAGTGTGACCCTGGCTATGAACTTCAAGGAGATGAGAGAATAACCTGCATTCAGGTAGAAAATCGGTACTTCTGGCAGCCAAACCCACCAGTCTGTATAGGTATGCAGAAAAAAAAAAATAAACAATGCTTTCCTAAAAATAGAAATCCTTATGTAATGAATGTAATGACACTGTTCTGGGAACTTGTTTAGAGAACATACATGTACTGCACATCTTAGAAATTATTTTGCATAAACCTCTAGAGGATAGTCATAACCAAAACCTTTGCTCTGTAGTCGTCAGTATATTAGTTCTCATCCTTCCTCTCTCAGGGCCATATAATTTTTAATTTGATGATATGGGACAGAGAAAGCAAAAAAGTCAATGTGAATGACTACTATCCTTGGTAGTCTGTTCTTGAACAAACCTTGTAGGGAGGAACTTGCCAGAGATGACAACTGCAAGGAACACTGTACAGCTTTCAAACACTCTCTTTAATAAACTTAACTTCACCTTAGCTGTTACAAATACAGTCTGCATTCTGTTTGCATATGCATGCATGCACACCATCTACCCTGTTCATGCGTGTCTCTAGATAGGTGTTTGCAATCATACTACAGTACTGACTTGGTGTCCTGGCTATTCTACTTAATGTGTTAAAGTGTTATTTTCTCTGTTCATACTCTCCTTACTATGCCTTGCTGTGTAGTGTGAGTGTATAGGCTTGAAGACAAGAACTGTCTAGACTATTTTCTGGAAGACTGCAGTAAAGAAATATTTTATTGCTCATGTCTTATAATTCTTATATGTGAAAATATGCATTTTATAGTAATGATAATTGAACATCTGTAGAAGTCTAAGTGAAAAGGTAAAAGGAATTGTAGGGCTCTGGGCCCTATAGTTAAAATATTCTTCTATCATGCTGGCCTTATTTGAGATTGCTGTTTTTAAAATATATTTTTCAGCTGAAAAATAATTACCCTATTCTAAAGCAGTACTAGCAGTTTTATTCACTATCAATAGTGAGTTGATGATATTATGAAATAGACTAAAGGTAGGAGCTCAAGTGACATTCTGTCCACAGTACATATTAAATATTCATACACTTGTTTTTTAGCTGCATGCATCCATTTATCTAATACTGGTAAGTTCCACACTTCATGCACAGCACCAACTGTACATAGAGTAGCAAGAATGCTTATTATGATGGTTTATTTGTCCAAATATCAAGCATGAACTTATCTTGTATTGATTTCCTTTAATGATATGTTCTTGGGGAATATGAACTGCTAATAGACTAAAGTAGAGTGTGCAAACCTAGTCTTGGAGCTAAGAGATTTCAAAATTGTGTGCTGTAGCTCAGTTCATTGATTTTTTTTCTCCTAACTTGTAATATAGTCATTAATGTTGCTTCCATGCCTGTAAATCCAAACTCTGCGATACTTACCCTACACATAACTTCAACATCATCATGGTTCATCAAAGTTTTAGAAAAAAACATACATAATTTTGATGAAAGAATAAGAGGCAGGGATTATTCCTAAGGTGTATAGTTGTACCATGTTCTAGATCTATTCTGTTAGCTCTTTACACACCAAAGTGTCTTTTCAAGGCTCCTAATTATTAATGCTCAAAACTAGGTAAATGTATTTGTTAATTGCTCTTTCCTGTGGGAGTGCCTTGATTGTTTTGATTCCCTTAGTCTTGCCTCTAGAAAAATTTTAAGAACATCTTCATTTCAAAGGTAGTAGCAATGGGAAAATAACAAAGAATTTAGTAATGATTCATGCATTTGAGTGAAAGATGGTAATTAGGAATTTTTCTATTCTGAAGATATTGTAGCAAACTATAAATTTTAGAGCATGTCTCTGCCAAAAGACAGTCCTTTGGCTTATGCCTGTAATGTACAAAATAGCTACATATTTTCCATTCCAAAGATTTTCTGGATCCAATCTTGCTTAGATAGCAGAATCTTAAGTGATTGCATTTGCTTAGTTTTCTCAGTGATGACATTAAAAAAGTCTGGCATGCAAAAAGTCGTTTTAGGATTCAGGTTAACTAAATTTAGGGGAAGGATAGACTGTCTCCCAGAAGTGTCAGACTTTCTTCAGAAATTTGTAAGTCAATTTTTATTTATTTATTTATTTATTTATTTATGTATTACTTGTGGCCTGGTTTTGCTTGTTTCTACTGTTTTGTTTCAAGCAAAATCTTGGTTTTCATATTTCTATCTATAAAAAAAGTTTTATTATAAACAGTTCATTCCAGTTGTGCTTTCCTCAAAATGATCTGTATGAAACTGAAATAAAGGAAAATTTCATCAGCTTTTTCATATTTCTTTATGATTATTTAAATTTTTCTTCAGATTAGATATATGGAAGAAACTTTTTACAGTTAGTGTGGTGAAGCACTGAAGCAGATTGCCCACAAGGTTGTGTATATCCCATCCCTGGAAACATTCTATGTCAGATTGGACAGGGCTCTGAGAAACCTGATCTAGTTGAAGATGTCCCTGGTCATCAAAGAGGGGTTGAACTAGAAGATATTTAAAATTCCATTCCAACTCAAACCATTCTATTATTCTTTATTTAAAAAAAAAAAAAAAAAAAAAAAAAAAAAAAAAAAGAAAAAGAAAAAGAAAAAGAAAGAAAAAGTAAATTAAACCATACATTCTGTTTCTTTTGTTAAGAAGTAATTCAATGAATAAATAAATAACTAAAAGCCCGAAAGCTGTGAAACAAGATTTTGTTGCCTCCTAGAGAAATTAAACAGCTTTTAAATAAAAAAAAACCCAATCTATACTTCCTTACATAGAAAAAATGAATGCTAAGATCAGCACAGAGACAGTGAGGCACAGTGCTTGCTTACCACTGTGTTTACAAAGAGGTTTATAAAGACAGGTTGACATAACCTACATCTAGTTTTTACTGCATAACACATAAAAAAATAGATATTTTTACAGTGCTTTGACATTTGCCTTTCTTTCTAGATGGGCTCCTATATTTGTTCAATCTTGTATCTTATGTCTAATACTGTAAAAGGTGTTCTTTAAACTTTGTTTTCAGAGCTGATCTGTCCTCAGTTAAAAATAAGGTTATGACACTTAATAACTTTCTACACATTAAATTCAGAAAATTATGGATTCTGAAGCACATAAGAATTGAATTAAAACACACTGAGAAATAAAATCTATGAATAACTGTAGAGAAGACAGTAAACTGGAAAAGAAAAACACCATCTAATAACATTTTTCATTAGATGATGTTAACATTCTCAACTTACTACCTTACAAACTGAAAATTAAAATGATCTGAAACTGCTCTATCTGAAGAAAATTATGTCTGGGAGATACTTTATAGTAAAGTTGAAGATAATGTTTCTTTATTTTTTTTTTTACTGCTGTTAATGGCATACCTTGAAATAAAATGTATTGTGGCTGTCTAGTTTAGTGTACTTTCCATTTATTCCCTTTTTGATTATCAACTAGACCTTGGGAAGGATTAAATGGAAGAAGCAATCTCAGTGTAAACAGAAAAGGTAACTGCTAAGATGTGTAAAGAAAAAATAAGTACATAAGAAAGAAGTTACTAATATGAAAATACCAATGAACTAACAAAGAACTAAACAAAATCAAGACCTTAGGAAAGCATCATGAATGCAGACATTGGCAGAATTTAGTCTGGAACAAGGACTTAGCATTTAACTTCCTTCTATCATCAAATGCCAGTTCAGAGTACTTCAGAAATATCATCATACTTGTACAGTTTAATGGACATTTCAGTGAAGCTTCATTACAGTGAATAACCTGAATATCCTCTTTGGTATCCTTTACGTTTTCATTCCTGAGTTATGCATATAGTGCAACCTGAAGCATTAAAGTACCCGAAAAAGAGGAATGTACAGGGTTATATGGAAAAACATTAATTCCAGCTGATGAGCAGCCTTTACATTCCATACAGCCTCACAGTTCCTGTTTGCATGAACTTTTACTTCAACAACTTCAATTTTAACCTCAAGAGAGAAGGTCCAGTGTCATCCTGGCCTGTATCAGCAAGGTGTGGACAGCAGGATCATCCCCCCCTGTACTTGGTGCTGGTGAGGCCACATCTCGAATCCTGTGTTTAGTCCTGGGCCGCTCACTATATGAAAGACATTGAGGCGATGGAGAGAGTCCAGAGAAGGGCAGCAAAGCTGGTAGAAGGGTCCAGATAACAAGCATTATGAAGATCAGCTGAGGAAGCTGACATCATGTAGCCTAGAAGAAGGGAGGCTCAGGGAAGACATTCTTGCTCTCTACAGCTACCTGAAAGGAGGTTGTAGTGAGGTGGGTGTTCATTTCTTCACCCAAGTAACAAATGATAGGATGAGAAATGGCCTTACATTGCACCGTGGGAGGTTTCAGTTGGATATAAGGACAGATTTCTTCTCCAGTAGGGTTACCAATCTTTGGAACAGGCTGACCAGGGAAGTGATTGAGTCCCTATCCCTGGAGATATTTAAAACACGTGTAGATGTGGCACTTAGGGACATGGTTTGGTGGTGGTCTTGGCAGTGTTAGGTTTATGGTTGGATTCAATGCTCTATATGATTCTATAGGAGATTTAAATAATCTTAAAGCTCACAGAATCTCTGTTACAGAAGACCTGAGTGATCAATTACTTTCCCAGGCCCTGCAGACGATCGCTTAGTAGAATTAAAATTTTAAAAAAAGATAAGTCATTATAAATGTTATCTGGAATCTCTTGAATAACATTATAAGAAGTTCTTCCAAAAAAGGTCTTTAGAAAATCTGGTTATTCTCTTGTTGCTGCATAAAGTCTCAAATAAGGAATGCTGAAGAACAGAATTCCATTATACTTTCCTTCTTTTTACTATTTATTTTTCTGGACTAAAACCCAACATTTAGGAACCACAAAATCACATAAAGAAATGTAGTTGTTTTACTCTGATTGTGCTTGAAAGCTATTTTATTTATCTCTGAGTTTGAAAACTGCAATTAATTGAATATGTTTTAAAATTTAATTTCTATTATATCCATCTTGATCTGAATTACTAGTCAGTGTTGTCTGGTGAAAAGACAGATAATTGCATTATCAGTGTAAGTAGATCATATTTCATAGCCTAAGGAGCTTCTTTTAGAATGCCTTTAACAGGAAGTAGAAAGTGGAAAGCTTATCCAGTCAAGTTTTTTTTGTCTGTAGCCAGAACATTTTTCAAGTCCACAGGATATTCAGAAAAGCCTTGACAGAGTATTATGCAAGCAAAAGGACGCAGATTTCAAAACCAAGTGTTTCACATATTAATATTGGTATTTGTCTAAGGCAAAATGTGAATACATTTTTTTTTGTTTCTATTAAAGCTTTGTAAATACTGCACTTGTGTCTTGTTTAACTTTTGGAGGATGTTAAATGTCACTGAACAGATTGCTGTTACTTGCTTCTTTGTCTCTTACCTTCTTTCCTCAAATTCAGTCTGTTTTTATTCACAGCTCCCTGTGGAGGAAACCTGACTGGCTCATCAGGTTTTATACTTTCACCAAACTTCCCTCATCCTTATCCCCACAGCAGAGACTGTGACTGGACTATCACTGTTAATAGTGATTATGTTATATCGTTAGCATTTATCAGGTAAGCTGCTACTTACTCATCATTTTTAAAGTCATGTTTATGACTTTATTATCAGCAGTTGTTCAGAGCTCTGTAGGGTAATATATATATATACTTACTATGAATAACAAAGTGATTAGTAATTATTATTTTTGTTAAAAGTCACAGTAAATATGTCAGAGTAGTCAACAGACATACAGGTGGAGCTTCGAAGCTCATTGCTCCTGCTTCCTCAAAAGCATTCTGTTTACACTGGCTAATGCTGAGGTGGATGGTGCTCATTTTAATTAAGATTCAGTTCCTGAGGAAGCGGCATGAAGTAACTCATTGAGCTGTCTGCAGCCCAGGATGGTCTTTAATGATCAAATCTATTGATTAATCATATTTTGTATGTGACATCTGCAATTTAGGCAAAATTTCAAAAGTAGTCTTTAAATTTAGTTTTATTAGTCCTTGCCATTTTAGGATACTTCAACAAGATACTTCCTTATATTCTGGTTATTAAATTGAATTGTTCTAGAATTTTCTTTTATCACAATGCAAGATTAAATTGAGCTTAATAAAATCCGCAAAGGAACATTTGCTGTCTGCATTGTATGCAACACATGATGTAAATTAATATATCTGTGTGAAAAATATGCATCCCAAGTGGGAAATATGTCACAGAAAAGGTAAAAATTATATTTGTCATCAATGGTACTTGTCCAATCAAATTTAAGTTCTTATGCTGTATATTCTATGATAGTGTCTTTATTGTTCTGATCATGGCTAATGTAATGACTTCTGTAGAGAGACAGGTAATATGGTTGTCTGTTCTTGGTGCTCAGTGACATAGTATGTGTTTTGGTGAATTCATTCTAAGAAAATGAATCACTTAATTATATTTACATAATTAACAATTTAAGTATTTTGTAGGTGATTTCAGAATGTTTTAAATTGCTAAGGAAACTTTCTTTTCTGTAGTAGCACTTCTTCTGTTGATTTGGTTAAAAAGCATGAGCTCAAGATATTAAAGAATATTCTGATCTTTATATTGTACATTTAGATATGAGATCCTTCATCTTAGAATAAAAAAAGATATTTTGCAGTGCGACTCCAGATACTACGAAGAGTTTATAGATCCCAAATATTGCCGAGTCAAACAAAATCTTAAAATCTGGTCAGTTGCTATGATTGTTTGACAGAAACGCAGAAGCTTAGTCTTGGTCAAAGTAGATTGCATCCTTGCTGAGAATTGCCTCATTTATGGCACACAAACTATTCCAGAGTGAGAAACTCTGAATACTCCACCAAGTACTGTTAAATAGTCTTTTGAGTGGCACTTACTCCAGCTGGTCCTTTTAAACTCAAAACAAACTATGGCACTTTAATAATCAAAGCTGTACTTTTTCATTTCTTTTATAAGGAAATATTTTTAAATAGTCCAAAAGTTAAACTGTCAAGTAGAGACAACATAGTTTGAATTTCCGTCTTTTTAATGACTATCCTTTTTTAAAACTTTTTTTTTATTACAGAAGGACAATCTTACAAGTGAAATTGGTTAACTCTCTGCCTTTAACTAAAATTAAGTTTGAACTTAACTAAGTTAGTTAACAAACTATAATTTAGTTCAAAAGAAAATACGAGGTTTTAATACTTCATCTTTTTATTTAAACTGATTGTAGGCAAAATGCTTCTTGCTCTCAGAGAGAGAGAGATATGGGAAGGTCATTCCCTGGCTGTGTGAAAGTGTTTAGTCTGGCTGGAAGCTGAGTGCATTATATCATAAAGCATTTCTGCCTAAAGTTCCAATAGATCTAGGTTATTTGTTTTTCTAGACCTTTACAAATATGTTATTAAGTCTTTTTTATATTTAAAAAGATTTTTTTTTTTTCTGGCTAGCGGGAAATTGTTGTTTCTAAGGAGCGAACCAAAAGATATAGTATATCTGTGTTTGCCAATAAAACATTTCTACAAACCATTTTTTTCTGACAATGGAGGGTTTGTTTTCCTTTTATTAGAACAGTGACAGTAAACTTCAAATTGAAGCTAATAAGAGTGAAAAGGCTAGGCAAAACATATTCTATCTGACATTTCTTTTTTGTTTTTTGTTCTGTAGCTTCAGTATAGAACCAAATTATGACTTCCTTTATATTTATGATGGGCCAGACAGTAATAGCCCTCTGATTGGGAGCTTTCAAGATAGCAAACTGCCAGAGAGGATAGAGAGCAGTTCAAATACCATGCATTTGGCTTTTCGGAGTGATGGATCTGTTAGTTTTACTGGATTCCATCTGGAGTACAAAGGTAAATAAAATTATTTTCTTATATGTTTATAAAGTTCAATGCATGAGTGCAATTTTTAATTTGTTTTAATTTACCATAATTTTCTGCCTGGAAATGTTTTTGTTTTGCCTAAGAATATGGTAATGTGAATAATCTAATCATACAAGTATAATGCTATAGGGTTGCTAACTCAAGATAAAGTTTCTTGCATGATTTCATTTACCTGATACATGGTAATGTTGAATGCATGATTCCTTCCAGTGTGTGAAGCACTGGAACAAGTTGCCCAGAGAGGCTGAGGACTCCTCATCCCTGGGGGTGTTCAAAACCAGGATGGATGCGGGTCAGAGCAGCCTAGTCTAGTGGAAGGTTCACTGCTCATGGCAGGAGCATTTGGAACTAGATGATCTCTAAGGTCCCTTCCAACCTAAATCATTTTATGACTCTATGATTCTGTGAAAAAATAGTAGACAGCATTTTACAGATTTCAAAAAAAATTATGAAGTGGCATAACTTTACAGCATATATCTATTCTATCCAGAATTTATTCATTTTTATTTTACATGGTAGATCATATTGAATTTAAGGTCCTGTAAGATGAAATGATGTGCTAGAATCCGGAGTGCAATATTAGAATCCATATTGGAAATGAAAAAATATTTGGGCTAGACCTTTATTTGATAGACTGTAGTAGAACTGTCTGCCTGTCTCAGATCTGTCTGAGGTCATACAGTAAACAAGAAAATACAGACTTACAAAATATATAATCAACAGGAACTTTCCTTACTGCCTCTGCATGGCTCAGGAAACAGAAATATTTGCTATTAAATGAATATGAAAATATTCTGCAAAGAAAACCAGAAAGAAAATATGGATGGTATAGACCTCTTTGGTCTTATTTTCTTCTCTATTTATTCTGAAAGCAATCAGTAAATGCAAAGAATTATAGAAGGGAAAGAATTATATATTTATTGCTCTGGCAAACCCGTGAAGGCTTCTTATACTTTCCTAAAGTCATTGGATCTACAGATGTCAAGGAAGTTGTCTCCACAGTAGGAGGTAGTCCTGAGAAGTTAAAAGTACATGTTGATGCATAGCCCAGAGGTGTGTAGTGTTCCAGTTCACTTAAATATATTTCTTCTTCTCAATTAAATAGAGGAATGATAAATGCAGATGGAAATGCTATAGAAAGCGATTCAGGGTTGCAAAAGTTGTGAAGAACAGGAGAAGAAATGTTTTTTAGACAGGGAAGTCTTTCTCTTTTGCACTGTTGAATGAAGTTCAACATATTCTCATGGAACCAAAGGGTTTCTCCCATCCACCAATCCAAGTGTGAAGGCTATTTATTAGGGAGACAGTCTCTTCACATTCTTGATCCAGGTTTTAACAAAGAAGTGAACTGCTATACTTTGTAATCAAGGCAGAATACTAATTTCTAGCATTCCTGATAGCCCATGTGTGCCACTAAGATGTCTTTCTATTCTTTAAGGAGTCACAATGCCAGAAAAATGCTGTAGCTATCAGCACATTTTTAGAGGGACTCAAAATCTAAGTAATAGGAGGTTGCAGATATGTGTTTATGTGTGTATATGTAAGTGAGGGAAGTTGGAAAATGAAATCAACCTAGTCCTAATTTCCCCTGTTCACCTGAGAGGTTTGTATCTCCTGCTTTTCTCAGAATAACTGGAGTATGCATTTAACATCTTCTTTACAAAAAATGAGACATAAACAGAAGAAACTATTTCAATTCCCATAAAAACTTCAAGGATTATGAAATTTGGACAGCTCAAAATCCCTTAAGCAGATGACCAGCTTGCTTAGTGAATTATTCCATTTTTACCGGGAATATCTGATAAATGTTCCTCTGCACTGCTTAAATTAGGTGTATCATAAGAGCTCTTACTGTATGGCCATTCCTTGCATCCTGTGTTCAGTTTTGGGCCCCTCACTACAAGAAGGATGTTGAGGTGCTGAAGCATGGGCAGAGGACAATGGAGCTGGTGAGGGGTCCAGAATACAAGTCTTCTGAGGAGTTGCTGAGGGAGTTGGGGTTGTTTATCAGGAGAAAAGGAGGGAGACCTTGCACTCTCTACAGATACCTGAGAGGAGATTGTAGTGATGAGAGGGTTGACCTCTTCTCCCAAGTAACAAGCGACAGAACAAGAGGAAATGGGCTCAAGTTACACCAGAGAAGGTTTAGATTGAATCTTAGGAGAGGAAGTCTTCTTGAGAGGAGTTGTCAGTCATTGAACAGGCTGCCAGGGAAGTGGTAGAATCCCCATCCTCATCTGTAAGTATTTAAAAGATGTGTAGATGTGGCATGTAGGGACTTGGTTTAGTGGTGGATTTGGCAGTGCTGCGCTTACAGATGGGCTCAAAGATCTTAGAGGTCTTTTCCAGCCTAAATGATTGTATGATTCTATGGTTCTGTTCTAATATTCTATGGATGGAAAATCACATTCTGCTGAACTGAGACTCTTGACTAGCATTAATTGTGATTAATAATGCAGCCAGTATTCTCTTTGTCAACAACCTGTATGATGGGACAGAGCAAATTTGTGGACATCGGTTTGGAAGGATATGTCAGTGCCATTCAAAGGATCTTATGAGATTATAGAATCAGATTGACAGGAGCCCTGAACAAAGTGTTCTGGTTTCAGCTGAGTTAATTTTCTTCCTAGCAGCTGGTGTAGTGCTGTATTTTGTGTTTAGGTGGAGAATAATGTGGATAATGCACTGTTTTGGTTGCTACTGGCCAGTACTTACACTAAGTCAAGGATTTAGCTTCTCATGCTGCTTTACCGGTGAGGAGTCTGGGGAAGCACAGGAAGTTTGGAGGGAACACAGCCACAGCAACTGACCCCAGCTTTCCAATGTGATATTCTGGCCTGGGGGACTGTACTTAGGTACTGACTGGGCATCAGGCAGTTGGTGGTGAGCAACTATTTTTTGTTTACATAATTTGTTTTCCTGGGGTTTTATGTCTGTCTCTTTTTAAAAATTTTCTTTCCATTACAATTTATTCTTGTTTCTATTCTTCTTCTTCTATTATTATTATTATAATATTTTATTTCAACTATTAAACCATTCTTACTTCAGTCCACAAATCATCTCAGTTTAACTTTTCCAGTTCTCTCCCCCATACCACTGTTGATCCCACTGAGTTAGCACTTGTGTGGTCTTTAGTTGCTGCCTGGGCTTAAAACACAACAGTTCTTTTTGGCAAGTTGACTGCAGGTCTGACCGGAGTATGCTAAAACAAATTTTTTTTAAGCATCCATTATAATAGTTTAATAGTCACTGGTCACAGTGTTGATTTATTTGGACTCAGAGTTGTGCTTGTTCTGAGAATTGTGTTATGTAACAACTTATTTTTTCTATATGTTCTTTTTCCATTACCTCTGGGGACTGGATTAAGGATATAATTTTGATGCACGGTGTAACACTGGCTTAAGATATGATAAAATAATTACTGTTTGTGAGACTAATCTGGTATTTTTGCTCAGCTTTGTTGTCATATGTGTACTTTTAGGGAACCATATCTTGAAAAATATTAGCAATCCCAACCTTTATCTTTTCTCCTCAGAGAGCCAATCTATGGGGTAGATAAAGGGGAACACTTCCCCCACTCGTTTGCCTTTTCTTTCTCCTTCACCTTTCCATTCTCCACCAGGCTAGTTTCAACAGCTCTTGAGAATTTTGAATATCCTTGAGATGTTCATGTCAGCCTACTCATATTGCTATATTTCCTGATAGTGTTTCAGGTTTTGTTTAAGGTTAAAAAACTGTTTAGGAATATTGCCCAGAGATCAGCCCTGAAGCTGGATAGTTGTAAGTGGCAAGGTCCATGGGATACTATGTGTAAGTACTGAGGACAGCGGGCTTCTCCAGTGCTTTAGTAGTTCAGCCCTGAACAAGTACGAAATCCTGAAAAACTAGTAAAATATTTGGGAAAAGTATTTTGTCACACTAGCAATTCCAGAGAGGCACAAATCATTGCAATGTGCTGGGACCTGGCCCAAGCCTACACAGCCCTATTCAACATCATCCAGTATCCTCAAGTGGAAGAGGTCTCTGGATCTGACAACAAAGCAACAGGAACTCTGGCTACTCCAGCTGCCGTGATAGGCCTTGCAGCTGAACCTGTGCTGGTATCAGTCACTCCTAAACACAAACAGAAATACTGAATGCAAACATCAGCTTGTTTGGTATGGAAAGAAACTCCTACTAAGAAGGGAAAGGAGGAGGAAGTGGATGAAGAGGGCTATTCCAAAGCAGGGCTATCACAAGAGAAGGAGGAAGACGGAGAACTCATAAACAAGTCAGTGACCACACAATCAGCAAATAGTCACCTGGGCTGCTCCAATGATGGGCTAACAGGTTCAGTAGCCCAGAATTAGAGGGTAGAGAAGTCCAGCATCTAGGATCCCTTTCTAGGAAGGGGGCATTGGCAAACTGATTTGAAATGGAGCACAAGCCCTCACCTTTTGAAAGTTACTCCCTCCAGGCATGAGGAAAAGGTATGCCTTCTAAAGTAGATATTATAATCCATTCAGGCAAATGAACCACCATGAAGAGAAGTACCCAGTACCTGAAGGAATTAGCCATGCTGCAGGTGGTTTATGATGACCTGGATACTGAGCAGTTATCCAAAGGTACAGAAATCCAGTGTAAATGATCCAAAGGCTGTAAGTTTTTATAGGGCACATCATATGCCAGCTCATTGGCAATAAATACCTGGAAAAACAGGGAAGGATAACCAGTGGTTAAAATGAACATGGAGAGAACATGAGAAAGTGAGATAGAGTATCTACCTCAATCCTAGAGACACAAGTATGTGAGTTACAAGAAAAAAATCACAAAATGGTGTTTTTCCAGGAAAATGGCTGCTGCAGTGTCCAGCAGGAAGAGAGAAAGAATAAGAAGAATAGAAGTGAGAAAACTCATGCATTGAGATAAAGGCAGTTTAATACGGAAAGCAAGAGCCATGCACACATGCAGAGCAAAATAAGGAATTAATTTACCACTTCCCATGGGCTGGCAGGGGTTCAGCTATCTCCAGTGAAGCAGGGCTCCATCACATGTAACGGTGGCTAGGAAGGACAAATGCATAACTTCAAATGTCGCTCCCTTTCTTCTTCCCCCAGATTTATATGCTGGGCATGGCATCATATGATATGGACCCCATACCATATAGTATGACCCAGCTTTGGTCAGTTGGGGTCAGCTGTCCCTACTGGGTTTGCTTCAGTTACCTAATGAAGGAGTATTGAAAAAACAGAGACAAAGTCTTCTCAGGTGCACATAGTGATAAGATGAGAGCTAATGAACGCGAGTTAAAACAAGAGAAATCTCAGTTTAAGAATATTAATTTAAGAATTTAATAAATTAATAAAAAGTAAATCACTCTGAAGTTAGTCAAACATTGAAACTGCTTGCCCTGAGATACTGTCATCTGAATCCTTTAAAATCCTGACAGGACTGCACAAAGGCCTTCGTAACCTAATCAAATCGGCCCTGATTTGCATTGGGGTTGTACTACATGTCTTTCAACCCAAATTTTTCTGATTTGATGAACTTCACTTTTTCACAGAAATTGTAACTGATGCAGTCATGTCCTATATGTTCACTAATCCTATTTTAAGTGACAGTGTACTCAAATTATCCTTCACTGGTTGGCCATATTTTTCAGATCTGTAACCATATTTCTGGTTGGATTCCCATTCTTTCTCCCTCTCTTAATTTCTTTGTTACAGTGGAGGAAAAGCTTAATAGTTCTATTAAGTGTTCTGGAGACTAATTATGAAATGCTTGTTATAGTTAGGTATGTCTGTAATATTATCTCTTAAGAAGTTTATTATGGCTTTATTCTCTTTGAGACTTATGAATGGAGTGCTAAGTCATCAGGTTCTGGACAAAGCACCTGCTTCTTTTGGCTTTCAATATTGTTTTCCATGCACTGAGATACTAGTTTTCAGGAGGATTTGGGCATCGTTACCCTATGTTATTCAACAGAGACTTCCTTGTTGAACTTGAGATTGAAACAGCATGTATCACTGTTTTCAGCCTGGATTTCAGAAGCCTCCGTTGATCCACTGGTGTGACAATGTTATCAGAGAAGTAAATGCTGGTTTTTTTGAAGCTTGTTACAAAATTTTATTATATACAAAAGGAATTGACACCTAGTATGCACAGCCAAGAGTGGAATGTTACTGTAGTCCAAATCTGAACTGCCTAATGAAAAAAAATCTTTTCCCTGCCTACTTATTACAGAAAATAATTTTTAAAATGCTCCTACAGAAAAGGTCTTTATAATAATATGGCATTTTCTCTGATGTTCTGCTAAATCTGTCACTGCCTTTATATGTTTTTAGCTTAATGATATGAGCGTTCTTGGGAAAAAAGGGGAAGGCCTACAGGGGTAATATATGTCTTGAGTTCCTCAGCTGGAGCAATCAATGACATCAGTGGTGAAGGACTTTCCCTCCTGTCTCCTGGGAGCACTTAAAAATTTGCTGAAATAGCCTTCTTGCTCTTTTTTTTCGCTTATTCTCCACCAGATCTGATGAATCCTTTTGCCACATTTGATTTCATTCTTCATACTTTGTAGCATATTTTACTAACTTTTTTTACAAGTTCACTTAGTACCTCCTTCAAATTTTCAAAAGTAGTCATAAGGTGCTGAGTATTTCAGGCTTTATTTTTCAGAATTGTTATTAAGAAACTGTATTTCTATAGTGACATTGTTACTGTTTAGTCAGCAATTTCAGGAGCCTGTCACAACTATAATTTTGGGGAAAAGAAAATTACAGGGCTGTAATTTTTCCCTAGGGATAATTTGTGTTGTGACAGATCATTCTTTTCTCAGTTTTTGATTTATGCACCAGACATAATAGATTACTTTATTTTTTCTCTCTTTCTTTTTTCATGTAGTATTAATATCTACTTTATTTGTGTACCTTCTAGAATTATGAAACATTTTGAATTATTTTTGTTATAAACTCAAGAATGATGATCTCACAATATTAATTATGAATCAATACTGATATATCATTGTTGGTTCAATAAGAAGGAAAAATGATGTTGTATTGATATTGTCAAAATATTAGTTATAATCCTAAATTAAATTATCTTTTTTTTTTCTTTTTTTTTTCTTTTTTTTTTCCCCCTAAATTTGATAATTTGGATTTGAAAGAATTTTAAATTTGCTCTAAGATCTGCCAGACTTCTCAAATGAAAGTGTGGTTGGATTACATAATAATTATTCATACCTGTTTGATATCTTACAGACTTTCTCATAAATTGCATCTTTTGACTTTTCGTTGTCCATCCAAATTTTTGTATGAGTGTTAAAAAAGTTTTAGACACCACATTACAACTACATATATGAATCACTGTGAATATCTAATACCTGTTTTTAATGATTAAAGATTTTGTTATTCTATTTTTTTCCATATCAGAACTGTATTCTGTAGATGATATATGCAAATCATTTTAACCACATTAGGAGATCGTCACATTCTTTTGGAAGATGTGGAATTGAAATTTCCAAATAATTAGTCTATGTATCAATTTTCAAATGTAAATATAATGTAATTATTTATCTCCTCTCAGAAATACTACAACATAAAAATAGCCTTAAGGCTGTACTTAGTTCATTAGCTTGGCTCTAGTAGTGACCAATAGCTTTTATGTGGCTGAACTGTATAACAGTCAAATAAATAATCGTTCCTGATTATCTGTAATTTTTCAGAAACTTCAGTTTGGCTACTGACAGAATCAGATAAAGTATCTCTTTACTTCAAACTCTTAAAAAACCTTCCATGAAGTTCAAAGCTTCTATAGTCTTTTGGCAACCATACCTACCTGTAGCAGAAAGTTTCACAGTGCAAAGATGCCTGGTAAATAAACAGTTTTGTTAATGTATTTGAAAGCTGGCACTCATCTTGTAGATAATGAAGAGGTGGTCCCTATTGACTTTCTCCACAACATCCTTAAATGTTAAAGAAGAAAATCTGAAATTTCCGTCTCCTGCTTGATAAAATATATTACTGCAGACTCCATCCTGCACAGCACAAAATCATCTGCTTTACTCCAGTTTCTACATAGTATATTTACTGTTTTTTCCTTAAAGGAAATTACATTTTTCTCCAAAATGTGTTACTTTTCTCACCTTCTGCATAATAATGCTATTAATTAGAAACGTTGAGCATTTATTTTTGTGGAATTTGTTTTACTGGACATTGGTATTCACATTATAGAAGTAAGAGGGAAGCAAATGTAAAAGCATATGCATATGTTTGAATTGATTTCAATATTTTGTAACAAATATCTATAAATTATAAAAAAATGAGATACATTTAGGGAATATTTTTATCTTTTTCCTCCAGTGAGGGATAAATAGGTATATGAAAATATACCATTATATCATATGCACATAGATTCTCATTTGAGGTTTATTAATTTTGAAGAAATTCTTATTTGCATACTTCTCATTTTGCAACAAATACTCATATTGATTTTCTTCATTTATTAGTTTTCACACTCAGATTTTAAAACTAGGATGGGACTTATCTCCTGGAAAATGTCCATAGATATAACTTCATCTAACTACATGAATACATCATTGATCACAATGATTTCTGATGAAAAGAAAATGGAGCACTATAGGAATTATCTTTTAAAAAGTACAGATGAAATAGTTTTGGTCATGATATAGTAGTTTGTACAGTCTTTAAAATGAAGGAGAGAGAACATTTGATGTAGAAGGAAAGGCTTCTTAAAAAAACCCCATGTTCTACAGGGTGCTCAAAGAAGATCTCAAGAGAACTCCAGGAAATATTTAGATTATATTTATATTTCTTTAGTTTTATTAATATTATATTTCTTTTTTATTCATTTTAGATTATATTTAGAATTATATTCACATTTGTTTCCTCTACAGCAAAACTCCGTGAGTCTTGTTTTGATCCTGGAAATATAATGAATGGAACAAGGCTTGGAATGGATTATAAATTGGGTTCCACTGTCACATATTACTGCGATGCAGGCTATGTTCTGCAAGGATACTCTACTCTAACATGTATCATGGGAGATGATGGAAGACCTGGATGGAACAGAGCCCTGCCAAGCTGCCATGGTAAGAACAGCATTTCATTTCTTTTGGTTTCTTTTGTCATTACTCTTGCTTCATAATAGGGAAGAAGCAGGTGAAAAAATAGAAGTTATTTTAGTAATGTTATCTTTCAGGAGAAAGCCCTTTCCAATGATATATGTAATAAAATATATATGTGATAGCTCAGGAAACTATTGATTCAAGTTTTTATTAACATTGGATAAATAATGTTATTATTGTGAATAGAGCTTAGTAGTAATGTCATTCTCTATGTCAACATGTATTCTTGAATGAACTTACTACAGAGTATAGAGACACATACCATATATATGTATTTAACCACAACAATAAGTGTTCTTTGCAAGTCACAATATGTGTTTGTTTCTTTTTGTTATTACTGGTTTTGAAAACATGTAGATGAAATATTTTGAATATACCACATTACATCATTTAAGTTGTTGGGCATGTGGTCTGTAGAAAAGCTAAGCTTTAAATGCATGAAGGATCCAATTACTCAAACTTTTATGGATATGAAGTACTTCATTTCAGGATTCTTCTGGCTTTAGGTGTATGGCTATTGACTGTCTCAAGCATCAGCATTTTAAATTTAAACACTAAGAAAAGATTAAAGTTTTATTTTGCTGATTCCTTTACAGAAATTTACAACCACTTACAATTTTCACTTTATGAAAAGTCACATATTAGTAAGATTAAGCACAAAATGTCTCCCATCTATGCAGATAGTAATAAGAGAAAACTAACATTTGCTTTGTAAGTTAAAATCAAATCCAATTATCATGTTACTTTCCATTCCTTTTCACAATTTGAAGACAAAATACCTGTTAAATACATTTCCTATTTGAATAAATGTACAGTTTAAATGGAATATGGATTTTCTTTGTTGTGTAGTTAAATTTCTATTGCAAATTGGATGGTAGAGTACTGGCAAAGCAAAAAAAAAAAATCTCAAATATAAAGAATATCCAATATTATAAGCATTTGAAGATGTTCAGTATTTTCATTGTCCACTAAAACTGTCATAGCACTGAATTCCAAAACTCAGTGGTATGAAATTGGAACACTGGCCCTAGCAAATGTTTGGAAGTGTGTTCAAACTTCTAAACTCTGTGCAATGGAAGTCAAAAGTTTCTCCCTCATTTTAAAATGAGAGATGAATGTTGTTTTTTAGAAAGAAGTTGGTGAGGAAGGTTGTTGTATTTAATAGGGGAAAGATTCCCTTTTTTTGGAAAGTCTTCTTGATAAGTAAAAAAAGATAAAGAATTACTTTATCAATGCAATAATTGTATCTTTTAGTGTTTCTTATAATCTACTTAGCAATACTCCAGTGCAATCTGTTGTAACATTCAGTAAAGGGAGAGTGTTTTACTTGGAAGTGCTGCTATTGTAGTAAAAGGGGAAAAACAAACTTTATTATAAAAGAAGTGGATGTCTGTCACTGATTCTAACTTAACCATTTTCTTTCTTGGACAAACAAGACCTAATTTCAAAGATGACAAATGCCATACTTCTTTAGGATATGATGGCACAGAATATACATTTTTCACTTGTTTTTCTTATGTTGCTTTTCCCTCCAGTTAAGAGTCGATGGAGCTTTATAGTTATGTTGCTGTGTTTATATTTTGACCACATTATCAATGCTTTCCATTTTTGTGTGATTTACCTCAAGAAAAACAGAACTTTTATACAGATGTGAGAAAGATTATGTCAGTTAATTAGCTTTCAGTTACACAGAGCTGACAGAAACAGTTTGAGAGTTGAATTTTGCTCCTGAAAACTAGTCTCATCTACACAATAAAATTTGCATAGTAGAAATCAGATTCCTCAATTCTGCAGTTTGTATTTCTGCAACTCCATTGAAACTGATAGAGTTACAATGAAATATGGTACAAAATACTACCTCAGTATATGTGGGGGGTTCATTTAGTTATTTAGTAAGTTCCAAAAAAAAAAAAAAAAAAAAAATTAATCCCAAGAATCCCCTTTATACCTGTAATATTTTGATCTAATATTTTAGGTATGGAGTAAAAATAGTCTTTTATAAAGTTACCTATTATGCTCTCTAAATCTTTATGTTCTTAGTATCAATTTAGAATCCAAGTTCTGCTTTTAAATTCTTTTGAGCCATATTTAACCATATAGATTTATAGGGAGAGTCAGGCATGTAAAAGAGAAATATTGCAAAGGAGTATTTTCATTTCGCACATATTTTGAACTAAGTAGGGCAAAGGAGAGGAAGGGGGAACTTTCAGCATTCCTCATGACTCATTCAGCTCAAGGGACATGCCTTACAGTAGATAAGATTGTTCTTTTAAAGAGTCACAGAATCGCAGAATATGCTGAGATGGAAGGGATTCACAAGGATCATTGAGTCCAACTCCTGGCCCTGCACAGCACCATCCCCAAAAGTCACACCATGTGCCTGATAGCACTGTCCAAATGCTTCTTGAACTCTGTCAGGCTTGGTGCTGTGACCACTGCCCTGGGGAGCCCATTCCAGTGCCCAACCACACTCTGGGTGAAGAACTTTTTCTTCTAACTTAATCTTCCCCTGACACAACTTCAGGCCATTCCCTGGAGTCTTGTCACTGGTAACCAGAGAGAAGAAGTGTCTGCCCCTCCTCTTCGTCTTGTGAGGAAGTTGTGGACTGCAATGAGGTCTCCCCTCCGTCTCCTCCAGGCTGAACAGACCAAGTGACCTCAGCTGCTCCTCCTACACTTCCCCTCAAGGCCCTTCACCATCTTCATTGCTAAAAGCTGCAATTCTACCTTTATTCCCTAGAATCTATTTTGACCTGGTATTATGTGCATTAGGGATGACTTGCACTTGGTTGAAATCAATTTTTTAAATTACCTTAAACCTCTTTAATAAGTGTGCGAAGTGAACCAAATCATTGGCTTCATTCTTTTATGAACAGATGCAAAGATTATCCAGGCTAATATGCTAAGCTATTTGTTATTTCACTGTGGATGTTAAGAACAGGATGTAATTAACATATGCAGATGTGTTATTAGTATGACAGAGACCATGATTAATGATTTCTCTTAGCTTCACCAACTATAGGTAATTTAAAATTTTTGATAACAAACAACAATTGTTTACAGAATAGCAAAAAAGCCTGTAATGGGAAATCATATTTCTGACTGAATGTAAAAACCTTATTCCTACCAGAAGAAATAATTTATTGATCACTGAAACGTTTTGCTACACTTCATTACAGTATATTGTTGAATCCTTGGAAATATTTGAATCCAGGCTTCAAAATAACTCCATCTGTAAGATATAGTTAACAATATCCAATATCATCATAACTGCCTATGACAATATGCCTATATCTATGACTTACTGACTTCTTTATTTGGTAGCAAAACCAATTCAAAATATTCTTTCAGTTTCTTTCAATCTGTATTAGCTAATTACGGCTATTTGAGGTAGTTCAGATCAGGTTTATATCTGAAAACTTTTAGTATAGAAGACTTCACAGAAAAGTGTAATCTTACTGCTCAAATTACTATTGTTTTGTAATATATTGAATGGTGACAACTTTTTAATCAATCATTGAATATTGTTTACTTAATCATAGGCTTATAGGTCATATTTTTATGCATTTTTTACATAGTGACCATGTGAAGGGCTGCTATTTAAATCTATTTCAAAGTTTCAATGAGGAATGAGTCGGGCAACTGCAGAAGCCAGAGTATTCCTGCAGCTTATGAAGCTGAATGTTACTGTTAATGAGATGCTCTGTGTCTCTGTGTTTTATAGTTCCAAAGTAATGTTCAGTTTAACTACTTAAGCAGCATGCTTTACTTAAAATTGTCATCTGCTAACTACTTACAAAGCAGTTCTCATTTTCTTTTTGCCTAGAACAATATGTTGGTTTTGTAGAATCACATAGATAAGGACCTGGTTACTTAGAAGTAGAATTGAAATCAATTAGGATTTTGTTTTGAATATTAAAAAAGCTATTAAAGTTCTAAATACTCTGAAAAGGTAATTCTTAATAGCCAGACCTAAAAAGTTGATTGAAGGTCTTTTGAAAAAATTATAAAAGGTTTCATTTTATTGTGATTGAAACATCTTCTGTATTCTTAATTTTTTTCCCAAGCTTAGACTGCTCATTTTTCACAAATTTATGTCCGTTGCTTTACCATACCAAGCTTTCCTTCCATATAGTCAGTGGAGAGAGACAAGCTTCTTTAAATGTCACAAAAGGGTATTGAAAGAGCTTGTTAAGACGATATATTTTTCCATTTGCATCTGGACTGCATTAACAGGATTTAATCTGCTTGCATGCTCAGCAGGCTAGGACTTAAAGCAGCCACATAGGAAATACTAGACCTGGTGAAATATCTGAATATACTCTGTGAAAGCAGTAGTGTTTGAGCTGAAAGCATACAACAAACTCTGTTTTGGAGGGATTTATATGTTAAAATTTAGCACTTAGATTTCTGAGTAAAGTAAAAAAGCAGGCGTCTAAGTTTGAGTGAACCTTAACCTGTAAACTTCACACTACAGATCCTTGTCTGTGTGAGCACACTCATTATTCCTTCTCCATGGAAAGGAGACCATTATACACCAAGAACTATCAAGTCAAAAAGCCAAAATGAGAAAATTTAGCTTCCACATAATGGATTTTGCAGTAATTGACTAGAGATTTAGTTACCAGTATACACTGCTGGGATATAGGAGTCTTATTTTTTCCAAAGGCGTGTGACTGATTTTTTACTGTAAAATACACACATAGTTTTGTGAATAGGAAACAAACTTAAGGCATTTCTTTATGGCTATGAAGACAGTTGGTATTTTGCTGAAAACTTTATTTATTTATTTATTTTTTAAATGTGGTTGAGTTAAAATCTTAGCTTTTCTTAAAGATGTTTTCTTCATATCAGAAAAAAGTATGAAAATTTACTGGAATTAAATATTAATAAATCGAGAAAGATTGGAAAACCAAAATAAATACAGACACATGCTTATATCCACAACAAGCATTACTCTGAGTGTCTGACCTTTTGCATATACATTTGGAATTCATCATACGGCTTTCCAAAGCCCATTGAATAATAAATGTTGTGTGTAATTAGTCTGAGCTTTCATTTAAGAAGTAAGAATGTCAAATAATGGTAAACAAAGTATTAGAAATTAAGAAAGTTGTTAATTACAATGATCGTTTTAAAATCAGCTTCCAGAGAATTCTAATTCTTAACAAATTTAAGGGATTAGTTATGTATAGTGCATCATAAAACCAGGCACTTCATCTTCTGTTAAACTAAATTTTCAGTCAAATTTTAGGAGCATCACGTAATGAAGGAAATGTTAAGAAGAAGGGGAAATAGTTTAAGCTGTATGAAATCAGTGCTTTTTTCAGCTTTATTTTTTAGATTTTCTTTACTATAAAAGAAAGATTTGAAATCAAGCGTATCTGTTCAAGCTATAATGTTAAATAGGTTTGCCTATATGCAACTGTAAGTTTGTAAAAACATCATGAATTAGCAGGGAAAATATAACAGGCAACTTTAATATTTTTGAAAACAACATGTAAATGATAAAATATGTAAATTAACTGACAGTTTCTGATTTATCTGGCAATAAAAGTATGCAGAAACTACCAATGAAAATACAGAAAAATGCATGTGATTTTTTTTCTACTTCGGAATATTAAAAACTGACACTTCTTTGCTTTGAATACGTAAATTTTCTAGTAGGAGATTGGAAAAATATTACCTTAAAAAAATAATTCTTTCATTATATATGATGGAGTGGTGGAGGGAAAAACAGTTTTTAGCAGTAGTTTACATAAATTTATGCTTGTTTCTATATTTAGTGTTAGGACCATAGGTGCATATTTTTCTTTGAAGATTTTTTTGAACAGATAATGTGACTTCAGGGTATTCTGTTCTTAGAAGGAATAAAATATCCCTACCTTTTATTCACACAGAGGAGCAAATATTAATTTTCCAAAGCCTGAAAGACACTGAATTAGGACAGGATTATGTAGTATCAGTTAATAATCATGGTAAATCAATAAGTTAATAACTAGAACTAAAGAAACTGATCCAGTCATTTGCACTGGCTATAACTGATAAATATGCATATTCTAACTTAGCCTCAGGCAGCAATCATAACGTCCTCACTCTCGTCTAGTAAGACATCAGTAATCAACTGGAAGATCAATTAGGTGGAGTATAATCGTGGCTACATCTGTAAGACTTATATTTTGTTCTTTACACAAGTTTGCCATCTCCTCATTGTCTATCACAGTGGAAATGGGAATCAATGGTTCTGGGCAATAGAAAAACCTGCAATTAAGAGACTGTATTGTTTTAAAATTGAATTAAATTTTCTTTTCCTTCTTGACTGGGCTGCATACAGCATTTAGGCAACATGCTATAGGAATGGTGAGCAAGGCCATTGTCCAGGTTAAATGCCTCTTTTAGATCCCGTGTTTCTTGACATCTAACACAGAAGCTGCATTTGTTACAGCCTTTTTCTGATGTTACATGCTTTTGAAGGAACAGTGTCTTCCACAAAACCTACTCCTAGTTTTGAAGCATTCACAGGAACCTTTTCATGATATAGTTCTCTTTTATACTGTAAAGAGTGGTTGTGTATTAAGAAGTTAATATCAAGCATCACAACACCATGCAATATATATTGGTGTAGTCCATCTATTGCAGAAATTGTTTTGTTGCCGTGAATTTAAAAGGTTACAGTTTCTTCCCTGTTGTTCTGCACATTTTATATGTTTCTATTGTTTTGCAAAGCAGTTACTAACTTAGTTGGTAGTTTAAATCTTTACTTAGGTAGCATGCCAGGAAATACACTGCATTTGATGGGTGAATTTTTAATAAAAAATATTTTCAGACATTAAGCTATATTTATATTTACAGTTGAGAGCAAATATAAGTAATGGAAGGCCAGAGAATTACAGTGATATTTTAATTATCTTCAGTTCAAATGCTGGTGATTGTGTTAATAGCTTTTATTTTGGCATAAGATAAAAGTATGAAATGAATAGAGAAACAGCTGGCCTAAAGCAGAGCAGATTTTCTCAATGGGAGTAAATGTGACAATAATATGCTCCAAATGTATCTGAATTGTCTAAAAGGCATTCAAATATTACACCCTGTGAGGAAGGGAAGAGGAAAATTGTGGGATTTTTTTTACTTTGTATGGGGAATAATGTCAGACTAAGGCAGCTCATTGAAACAGATTTGAAGACAACAGCAAAAAGGTAAGTGTTTAGTGGTGACCTGGAATCACATAAAAACACCATCTTAAAGTATTACCAATCAGAATCAAAATCTAAGAGGTGATGAAATGACACACTCAGGGTATCTAACAAAAATTAAGAGACGTATTTCAGGAAAACAAAATCATGTTCAAAAGAAGGTAGTAGGAAGTGTGGCCAACAGGATTTTAGGAAAAAACTTCACAACCTAATCTAACCACTAGTATAATTTTGCAAAGATTAGAAAAGTGGGAAACTTACTAATATATCAACAACAGATCAAGGCCAAAAATACAGTCAGGGACAATGTGATGGGGGGGGGTAATAAAAGTGTAACATATATGTTATGCTATATTTGTTATATTATCTTACTGAAGTAACCAGACAGATAGTACATTAGAACCATTCCTTTGGCTTGAAGGAACTGAGTCAAAATAAGGAAAATCAGTAAACAGAAGCATAGCAAGCTGCTAAGATAAGGCAGTCTTTTCTGTGTAGTTTTGAAAGAGATAGATATGAAGTGTTTGAAGTACAAATATTGACTTTGAGGTTAAGTTAGCCTTTCTATTGAAGCAGTGGGAGGTGATGAACCTGTCAAAAATCTTCCACGATGAGCAGCTGGCCAATTTCCACAGTTAGAAAATTGCAGAGATTATTAAAAAATAAATAAATAAATAAATTGTAGAGCTAGGAGACGTTCAACATGCTGAAGAAAAATCAATACAACTTTTGAAGAAGAATGTGGATCTTTTTGGGAAGTCTTAGAGCTCAACAAGCGTATGAATGAAATTAAAAACAGTTGATACCATATCACTGAACTTTTAAAGATGTTTGGCAGTGTTCCATGAAAAAAGATGATCTTTTAAGGGAAAAGCAATACAATGCATTAGGATAATAATATTTGATTACAAGGTAAGAATTGAAAGTTGTTGATGTGATGTCCAGTTTTATGTTATCTAGAAAAAAGAAATCAATAAAGGAAGGCTACTTCAAAGATCCCATACATATTTGTCTTATGAATTGTGCTGTCCAGTAAAACTTCACATAAAACTGAGATGACAAAGGTTATCACAAGGTTATATGGTATAATCATCTCTAGAGTCAAATGCAAAGAGTAAAATGTACATTAATTTCACTTCTGTTAAGTACAGATGAAATGCTTGTAGAAGAAATAACCCTAAGTATATTCATGTGATAATAATTAGATTTTGGTTGTGAAGTATCACAGAATCACAGAATAGGTAATGTTGGAGGGGACCACAGTGCGTCACCTGGTCCAACCTCCCTGTTCAAGCAGGGTAATCCCAGAGCATAGCGCACAGAATTGTGTCAAAATGGTTCTGGTATATCTCCATTGAGGGAGACACCACAATGTCTCTGGACAATCTTTTCCAGTGCATGGTCACTGCACAGTAAAGTTCCTCCTTATGTTCAGGTGGAACTTCCTGTGCATCAGTTTCTGCCCATTGCCTCTTGTCCTATCGCTTAACACCACTGAGAAGAGCCTGGCTCCATCCTCTGACACCCTCCCTTCAGATACTGATTGACATTGGTGAGGTGCCCTCTCAGTTGTCTCTTCTGAAGGCTGAACAAGCCCACTTCCCTCAGCCTGTCCTTGTAAGGGAGATGCTCCAGTTTGAGATCTATTACCTCAAAATCATTATGACTAGACTTCAGCAGATTAGCAAAATTTTATCAGAATTATATTTAGGGATTTTATTTTCCTCACAGAACATCCCAGATCATGAGATGCACTCTGATGAGGCAGTGTTAACAAAAGAACAAATAAATATAACATGAAAGTCATATTTGCTTCTTGCTTTCAGATATAGGAGAGTCTATTTCTCAGCGCTCATAGTTCAAAGGAAAATAAAACTGGAGTTTCTGGATATAGTCCTTATTACAAGGAAATAAAACAGTCCTAAATTTCTGAAAAATGTAATTAAAAATCTGTCTTTCTAATACTGAGAAATAAATCTGTACATTATGCCATCTTCAGCTTGGTGATTTGAAATGTAGTAAATAAGATTCTCTGGGTTGCTGATCCCTACAGAATCCCAGCGACATGTGTGAAAGCTTTCCAGACACAAAAAATTCATGGGTATTTCTCTGTCTTTTGCATGTTTTAAATGTGATTTCTGTATTATTTTATTTTATATTTTCAATTAGTATTTGTGCTCATAACTGTTGACCAGTTATTTTTACTATTGCTCTATTTTACACTTCTTTCTGACCCTGTTTTTCTTTCCTGTGTTTCAGGAGTCCCTGTTCTTAACTTAATTAGTTATTTTTATTTACTTAAAATCGGACTGTTTTTTAAATTATGGATAGTGTATTGTTTCAGTCTTCTTTTTTTCCCACTTCCTTTAGTCTGAGCTCGAAAAGGGGGATTTTTATCTTTTTGAAATTAATTTAAAAGTTGCTGCAAACCTAAACAGCAATGGAAATGATGGAAAAGAAAGCTGAGATTGAGTGGATGACAATGACGTCAGTGAATTTGTCATCAACTGTCAGATCTCAAATTTAAAATTACAATCATTAGCTGTTCCTGCAGTTTCTTTACAAGCTGCTGATGCACACACACTCAAAATATTGAAAATCACTTGGGAAAAAAGTGATCATCACTTGGAAACCTAAAGCTTCATTCTAGTATTGTAATAATATTTGCAGATGATTCAAGAAAAAGCTTGTTCTTTGTGCAAGTTGTGATTCAGTGCTAGTGCTTAAAAATTCTTTTGGATAAAAGAACATTCTAGAGACATACAAATAGGCAGCATGGAACAACATCAAGGGGTTTTCAATGGGCAGTACACTCTTTACAGCCTCCCCAGCCCTAAAGTAGTGTAAGTCCTATTACCAAAATGGGTTTCAGGAGCTGATATTATGTATGAGCTCTACTGTAATAAGTAGATTCCTTGTTCTGTGAAGTTTGAAATGAACTCATAAAGTTACTAAGCTCATAATTTTAACTTTCATCCTCACATTTTTTAGGTTTCTTCTTTTGCTTAGAAGCTGTCATTATGCTCTTCATCACATAAGAGGAATGATTCTTTAACCAAATAAGTAATGAAATAAAATTTAGGTATGAAGAGTGCACAGATGAATAAATAAATAAGTAGGCTATATGGCCAAAAAAAAAAAAAGTTTCTCATTGGCAAGGATGATTATTTTTTTGTGAAGAGAGCTGTAAATCCTTACACATTTTTTATTCATTCTTTCTGATGCATCAATGTCTCAATTCTGCTATTGTAGCTAAAATATGTTAAGCTTTGTTAATCTCTGATTTACTTTTACTTCTCCACATCTGTCATATAATGCTCTTTTCCTCTTCTATCTAAATATACTTGGAAGACTCTGAAACAGTCTTCCCCAGAAGACTGCCAATTTTCTTTTCTCTTCTTTTTTATTCATTTAGTATGTTGGCAGTTAAATTGTTTTAAAATGATTGTTCATTTTCCCTCAGAAGTTCCTTAAATACCATGTCAAGTCTTTGCTGCAGACAGTTGACTTGAAAAGCATGTTTAAACTTTTATTTAGTTACTTTTATTCAGCTGTGGAAACTCTAACACTGGTGTGTTCTTTCAAAGAAATGAAGCTGTGCTGAGGCACAGGCTGACTGCAGAGACCTATTCCACCTCCAGTTATTATAAGCAGTGACTGTTTCGCTGCAAGGACCTTTATTCTAGCACAAAAGATGTTAGACAACATTTTCTCCTTTTTGATGGCTCCGTTCTCAGAGCCTGCTACTTTAACTCCATTTTATTGGCAGAAAGAAATGAAAACATTACTTAAATGAAAGAACACAACCTTATT
Organism: Dasyornis broadbenti; assembly: GCA_013397935.1. Taxonomy (NCBI): domain Eukaryota; kingdom Metazoa; phylum Chordata; class Aves; order Passeriformes; family Dasyornithidae; genus Dasyornis; species Dasyornis broadbenti. Next base: position 1,056,392 of record VZRN01000728.1, read on the forward strand.
AAGTGGGTGTTCCTGCAGTGAAAGACTCCTGGAAAGTTATCGCACAGAGTTCTAATGGTTTTATCAACAGGAGCCAGAGATCTCTGGTGCAGTGAGAAACATGAGGAGACACCTCACCATCCTCCAGCTTGCCTGGGAACACCAAGACAGGGAGATCTCAGATTCCATCCCTCATTCTAGAGGCAAGCAACGTAAGAAGAAGTCTTAATCAGCTGCACACAATTCCTTCAGAAGCTAGGAAGAAAAGTATTGATGCATTAAACATCACTTTAGAGTCTAGAAGACTATAACACTCTGGAAATGAATATAATCCACTGCTATCTGTTGAAAGGAAGCTGTCTTTCAGAAAGCTATTTCTTGCACTATAAGCAGAAAAATGAGGAATTAAGAATAATAATTGTCTGCAGTGTAGCTATTTTAGGTTCAAAATTTGCTAATGCGTCTGTTAAACAGGGATTTTAAAATTCACATAATTTAAGACTAATTTCAGTCTGGTTATTTTTAAGTTTTATTTATTATTTATTGATCTATTAAACACATTTATTTGTTACCTGATTAGGCTGTGAAATATTTTGACATCTACATGCCGCAGGCTTTGATAATAAATAATTCATGATGTGTAGCTCTACCCTGACATTTAAAAATGGAATCATTATATAGAATTAGATTTTGGGTTATAAAATTGGAAATTGGACTCTTGAAATTTCCTTTAATATTTTCTCTAGAGCTTTGACAATTTAAATAGGAGCACAGAATTTTGTTTTTATGCTTGTTTACTTTACTGCCCATCTAAAAAGGACATGAATTAACTCCGGACAGAAACAGAAATATGTCTAATTTTCAGATAATTGAATTTTCTCAGGAAAATACAGGAAAAATAAATAAGGAAGAAATAATTTTGCAAATTTATAATATTTTGGATATTTGAATAACAGCCAATATTATGAAAGAGATACCAGATGTGAACCCATTCTACAGCAGAAAAAAATGTAGAATTTTGACCTTCTGCTACATCTCAGTTTCTATTAAAAAATTCATTTCACACTTTTCTTACACTTGACTAAAATGAGTAAATTTAGTAAACGAATCAAAAGTAAGACCTGATTTCAGCACTTAAGAAAACTATATGGAACTTTTGAAAACTGTGTACCATAGGTCCTTAAGGAAAAAATGAAGGTAATCATTAATCATTAAATTGGGAGCAATCACTGTTTCTAAAGTTAGTATTTTCCCCTGAATATAAAAATGTATCTCATTCTCAGATGTGTAAAATCTGTTTTTCATACTTTCAGAAAAACATCCAATTTTGTTTAAAAGATTTCAAAAAACAGAAACTGGATGCACAAAGTTATTTGGATTTGGCTTTAGTGGTTTCAAAAGTAAAAGTTAATTAACTGTTAAATACATTTATATAGAAATAATTTGATAGTGTGTTTATTTTAATTTTATGTATTTATATAAACATTGTGCAGTAAATAACATCAAAAACTGCTAACTTTTCTGCTGCTTCTCTTTGTTTAAAAGAAAGAGGTACTTTCCTCTTGAAATGTACTTCTCAAAATGTATCTAATTATGTTTCTCTGCTAATTATCTGCTACACAGATTCTGATATCCCTAACTTTCTCCTTAAAATATGTATTTTATTGATAATACATCTTTTAGATAACAGCCAAAATATTGACAATATATTTATAATTCAAGTTTATGGTAGGTTTAGGTTCTTATTTTCTTCTTCTTCTTCTTTTTTTTCCTCCTTTTTTTTTCAAGAATTGTCTTTAGGCTTTTAGGCGTTCTCCCATTATGTACATCTTTATTTATATTCTTTTATTTTCTTTATGAGTTCCTCTTCTAGAAAATAAAAAATAACACATCACATTATAGCAGTTCAGTTTGTGGGTTTAGCTCTGCCAGCATCAAGAAAATTGAATGAACCTCTTTGTCATCTTACAATCAATTAATATGGATAGATACATAACCAATTATAATTATCACTGTCTCTTGTCTACTTGGATATTGTTAACCCTTTATGATAAATATTTATATCTCTTGTTCTTCCAGGAATCACTCAAAAATTCAATAACTTCCCAAAAGTAGTTCTGAGAATATCTAAAATTAATTCATTATACTAGATGTGCTGGAAATTATTTCTTCTTTTGTTTTTGTTTGGTTTGTTTTTTTGTTTTTTTTTTTTTGTAATGGCAAAAAGTTTATGTGATGTTCTTGCTGAGACTTACTGCTCTTAAGTGGAGCAGAAATGTTACCTTCTGTGTCTACATTCAAGCCCATCTTAGAGATAGCTTTCTCTACAGCAATATTGTATTGGAACTCAAAACCTATATTTGACCTCTTAAGTTTTTCTGCAACAGTTGCTAGTTGCTTTTGATCTTGCATTTCTACCTTTGCTAATAATTTTTTAAAAGTTGCTACTTTGAATTTTTCTGCTTGGGGTTTTTGGCTTGTGGGTTTTGGGGTGTTTTTTTGCTATGGTTTTGGTTTGAGGGGTTTGTTTGTTTTTAGATAATGCCATGATTTCCCCAGTTTCTGTTAATGATTCAGCACCTGCTTTAGTAAATTTCTAAGTTCCTGAGAGGGTTTTGCCAGCTTCAGCTAGCCTCTGTTTTAACTAAGCACATTCAAATACTTTTACGTTTATTTGCTTGAGTTTCGCTCTCATTTTTTACATGAATTTTGATTGCACAGTTAAACTGTGATGTGAAGACTGAAGACATTACCGTATGTAAATCTTCTCTATTCTTCACTGTATTTTTTTCTTTCATACTGCTTTCCAGCCTTATGATGTTGTACTCTCTCTCTCTCTCTTTCTGTATTTTTTGGTGTCTTTTTATTTCTGATGTATTTCTGCTTTTCCAAATAGCAACTAAAATATACCTTTCTATATCAGATTGTCTTTTACATATTAATTGTATTGTCAAGGCAGTTTTAGGTGCTTCATTACTTTCACATTTGCAGACTGATATCCACAATAAATGTAATATACCTTTAATCTGGAACTTTAGAATAAATGTCTTCCATTTTTATATGTTATGATGTTGTTTGCATGACTTCTAAAATGATTTTATACCTAGGACATGATATATCAGTCACTCTATTTGTTTTCTTTTCACCTGTAACCACTACAAGAAATCATTGCAACTGAAATTCTCATCATTGGACTACAAAGGATAAATAGAATGATATTGTATTACATGAGACTAGGAAAAAGAGCATCCAATGATTTAGTTTATGTGGAAGTTTGGGCTGGTATGGAGTTAATTTTTTTTCATAGTAGCTAGTAGGACCTAGTTTGGATTTTTGCTGGTTTTGATAATACCAGGGGGGTTTTATCACTGCTGAGCAGTGCTTACACAGAGTCAAGGCTTTTGCTGCTTCTCACTCACACCGTCCCACCAGTGAAACGGTTGGGGTCGCACAAGAAGCTGGGAGGCAACACAGCTGGGGCAGCTGATCCCAAGTGACCAGAGGGACATTCCATACCTTATGGCATCACGTTCAGCAATAATATAGGGGGAAAGTTTGCCTGGGGCCACTGACCAGTAACTGGCAAGGTATTGGTAGCTTGATGGTGAGCAAATGTTTTCATTTGCATTATTTTTGTTTCCTGGGTTATATTTCTCTCTCTTTGTTATTTTCCTTCTCTTTACTATTTCAACTTTCACACTTTCAATTCTCTCCTTCCCCCACAGGGGGAGATGAGCAAGCAGGACTGTGTGGTGTTTAGTTTCCAGCTGGGGTTAAACCACAATAATAGATTGCATTTTATAAACATAAATCATGTCACTAAGTAATTATTTTTCTAAACCTACTCATTTAGATGAATTGAATACTGGGTATCCTAGACTGGATTTTAAAACAGTGACCTATTAGACAAAAAGTCAGTATCCCATTACCAGTTCTTCAAGGCATGTTTTTCTTCGTTTTTCAGACAGTATTCACAGTTGTTCTTATTTTTTTATTGTATTTGTAGCTGTGTAATCAAATTTATCTGCATGACATAAAGCCATATTGTGCCATTCATTTTTAAGCAGTATTCCCCATTGATTCCATTGAGGACTGCTGCTTAAAAATGGATGTTGCAATATGGCACTTAAATCTGCAAATACAATTAAATTATATTAACTCTTAGCTGTAGGAGCTGGAAAGTAGGTGATCTGAAAGCAGCAGTAGGAATTAAAAACTTCAAGTTGCATAAAAAAGTATTTGGTAGCAAAAATATTAATTTCTTTAAAAGATTAAGAGATTTGATTCTCATCCTTATGTAGTCCATTCTTCATGTTTCTGTTACTAAACTTTCACCTTGTGCATTCTTTCTTTTGATTAAACTGCAAATGCCTGATGAAAAACATATGAGCAATAAGCACATGACTGAGACTTTTAACCTGTGTTGTTTTGCTGGAGGCACAGAAAATTTTACTTTACAGCAGTAGTTAGGCAGAGATTAAAAGAATATGTTGTTCTCCTGGGTGATTTTCCCCAGTGGTTTTCAACTACATTTCTTTTACAACTACTGAATGCTCAAATTTGAGAAACGGTGTCACTCTGATGGTAATGCATTTTATATTGTATTCTCTATTTACTAATACATTGCCATAATGAGGTAGAATGTAGTTCTTTGACAAAGGTATGTGAATACTACTGGTCAAGGTGGGTAATCTTCCAGATAAAATACTTGCCAATTTACATACAGGATGGTTGATACTTTGTTGTTTTTGTGATAGGGTTTTTTCAAGGGCCACAGAGGATGCTGTTTTACAAGGCAAGATACCATTAAAGTTCAGCACACACAGGAACTTTTTGCCATTAATGCTAAAAATGTTTCAAGGAAATAGTGAGCAATGCATCAACACACTGATCTTTATCACATTCTTACCATAAACAATTCCCTTGCTCTCCTGCTAGTGCTCCATTGCTGACCCTGGAAAGCAGGACAAGGACAGCATACTGCATAACATTTCTGTGAATAAACTAGAACAAGCTAGAGCATAAATAAATACATGAGGGGACACAGTATTTCAGAGTCTAAACAAACATTATTAAAAAATAATGAAATACTATTGGAAAATTACTTTAGAAAATATCAGTTGCCTCCTGAAGGTTTTTTTTTCGTTGTTGCTTTTTTTTTTGCTGGTTGGTTGGTTTGTTGGTTTATTTTATTCTGCGGGATGTTTTACATTCCCAGGGGAATGGTTCTCAGCATTCATTGCCTTTTGTTTGTTTGTTTTAACAAGTTATTTCTGTGGGTGTGATGGGTTTTCTAATTTTTTTTTACTATAGGTAGACTTTCCAATGCAGAGCATAATAATTAGACAAGTTGATTTTCACAACTTACAAGTCTTTGACTTTGTATTCCTAAGGAAATGAAATAAATCCTTGAACTATAAAACTGAAACAAAGGCAGTGAGACCTATTTAGCAGAATTAAGCATAAGTGAAAGTCAATGGCTAGCATGGTAGTAGTGGACCTTTTACATCCAGCAAAACAACTTGATGCTAGATGTTTTCTGGAGGCAAAAAATATATTATATATTTGCATCAAATTAATGTTTTCAATTCACTGTAGCTATGGTTTCATGTCCATCTTTGATTTCTGGACATTAATGTTTAGCGATGGTTAGGGTAGAATCTCCTCTTCTTGAAACTTTTTGGCATTTTAAATGAAACATTTCCCAAAATGCAAGGAAGGAAATATAGTCAGTGAACTCTTGAGTTTACTAAAATATCAAGCAAACCTCTTCCTCCTTCCTGATACATTCAGAAGTGTTTTGGAGGACAGTCTGGCTGTTATAAGAGCTAAATGATTTACTACATAATGATTCATGAAACTAGACGCTTTCTCAGCTTGCAAAAGTCAACTGGGTGCTTACATCTTGAGCCAACTTCCCTTTATACTAGTTGTTTTTGAGACCCAGGAATGTGAGTTCTTGTGAAGATAAAAAATCGTTACAGAAGCAGTTGGAAAATGAGACAATAAGGGAAAAGGTAAACTCAGAAAGGGCAGAATGAAAAAGTCCAGGAGGAAAAGACCAAGGAAAGAAATTCAAGGAAGGAAATACTCAATACAGGTATTTTGTTCATGCTGCAAATTAAGTCTTGCATATGTCAGAATGACAAATAGCTCATGTTTAACTCCAGTCTGTACTGAGCACATTGTAGCAAAGGCTCCAGACAACTCCTGTTGAAGGACTTTGCACCTCAAAGATCCCTTCTGGAAATCCTGCTTCAGACTTGTACTGTGTCTCTCCTCCTCTTACATGAACGTATATATACCCACGATAAATCCAGTGCAGATGTATGTTGCTTTCATGGCATTCAGTGTGTGGGAAAAATGTTTAGATGTTTCAGACAATGTGTCCTATAAACATTTAAATTATCTGTAAATTAATGTAAATTAAGTGTAAAAGAAAGTGGTGTTATCTTCACCTTTTAGAGACTTTGAAGTTATTTTATACTTATTATATAGCACGGTATTAATGAGAACTTTCAGATTTTTAAAGGTGCGAGATTATTTTTTTTTCTTTAATTTCAAAAATTGTTGGGTTTATGTGCTTTTAGAGATCTATATGCATTTGTCAATGAAATTATTTTTTTACTTTTTTTTGTACCAGCTGTCATAATACTACCTTTCAAGTACCATGACATATTTGATCTAGTTATGTATAGGTAAATATATTTTGCTCTGGTTTAGGGATAACTAGTGTGAGAACCCTTTTTTACAATTACGATAATGCCTTTAACAATTGCACAACCTGTAAGAATAAAAAAGAATCAGTGTATTAAAACATTTTATTTTTCTTTATAAGTATAAAATATTCCTCCACTATATGCTGAGGAATATATTTAGCTCCTAATTTCACCTTAAGTATTGCTTTTGTGTACTAAGACTTCAAGTTTCATTAAGGGTGAAATTTATTCCTTTTTGTGTCAATTGACTTGAGTGGAATTGTAGTTTTACCCTAAATTTGCACATTATTTATATCTACTGATTAGGAAGGTGTAATAATGATAGGAGTCCTAGAGTGCTAGCTTGTAGCTTAATTATTCAACTCACTAACAGTAAAGAGGGAAATGGAATTAGGGATAAGTTTTCTGGATGCTCTTATTTCTTTTATTTTAATGCTTTTGTTGCTTGTGTTCTTCCACATTCTTTTCTGTTTCATCCAAAATCTGGAATAGAAAATCTTGAGTACTTTCAAGCTGGTAAGCGGATCTGGTTTTATCAGAAATATTTGCCACATTCAAATAGTGAAGATTTTTCACTTTGTGTTTTTCCAATAACTCAAGGCAAATAAGTCTCTGGAAACGAAGCTCAGCCAAGACACTTACTACTTCTTGGTAAAAGTCCCAATAGTTCTATTATCTAAATATGTTTTCACAAGAAGTCATGAATTGCTGATATTTTACCTGGTGGTGGATTGAGGGAAGACAGAGATAATTTTTGCCATAGAGAACAATACTGCACGTACGTGTGGTGCTCAGTGCTAGCTCCGTGTCTCAGGGCGGGTGCTCATCCGCTGCACTGAGCATCACCCAGGCCCCATCCTGCTCTGGGTCCCAATGGATTTGCTTAGCTCTGATATAAGTGCCACGTCTGCCACATGTATGCACACGTGCACAAGCAAACGTCAAGACCTTCCTGTTGACATATTTCAAATACCATGGCTTTCACACCACCCCATTGAATCATTTCCAAAGTGTGGATGCAAACTGGAGCAATAGGTGCCATCTGCTCCTGTTTCAGGTACACAGTCTGTCAGACTCTGAAGTTACACCATACTGAAAGGACCCCAGGCTAATGCAAATTGCAGGAATCTGTTCTCAAAGTGATAGGGCCTTAACTTGCTACACTTTAAAGATGTATTCTTTTCATAGTATACTCCACCGAACATTTTGTGTGAATTAACTATAGTCTTAAAACACGTGATTTTTAGCTACACTAAGAAATATCTTGTATTTAGTATGACAAGTAGTGAGATAAAGTCTTCTGGAATAATAGTAAGAAAACCATCTTTTTCTTATTTAATATAATTCATGACATATTGATTTTTTTGAGAGAGAATACCACAAAAAAACCCAGATGTGTTTAGCAAATGAAACATTGAGTACTACTTCATTTATAAATTCATGTCTCAACAGGAAATCAAATTGTTAAATAGATAAGTTAACTTTAAACTCATTTAAAAAGTTTTATAGTCCAAAACAGAAAAAATATACTAAATAGATGCCATAGTCCTGACAATAAATGAGGGTTAAATCTAAATTAAACCCCTAAATTTCTAAGTATGTTTGAGAATCATGTAATAGACACAGGAAAACATTAACATTGAATAATGTTTCATATATATGCACCTGTACATCTGATGAACAAACAAAAGAAGAAATAACACTGTTTCTTGCTTGACAGTTTTGAATAATGCCAAATACTAAGTTTTGTTGTAAACCTTAGAAACCTTATTATTATGGTAAAAAGCATTTGTATCTATCTGCCATTTTATCAAGTATTATAGCTGTGGTAGCATAATATGTTTCTGTGATAAAGAAGAGTGTGTACTCATAACTTTATATATTTAAAGTTATAAATAATTTAGATATCAGTGGTATATGATGTTCAGTCAAGAAATCCTGACTTATTTCAGTAGATGTAGACTTTTTTTTGCATTATGGGTCTGTTGGCATGAGTAAGAATTTACTAGTGTGCAGAAGTGCTGTATAATCTATGCTCTTACCATAGTATAAAACCTCATATAAATGAATAATAGTTTTGTATGCTCTAAATAATAGCATAATGCATATAAATCACATCATTATTTTTATTAAGATGGTTTATAAATTGTAAAGGAGAAAAGGTAATTGATCTGGAAAACTGCAGAGTGCCATCAATTCTTCTTTGATATATGAGAAAATTACACATGCTCAGTATGTTACAGGATGCACAAATTTAATCCAGTGTAGAAGTGTAATAAAATTTCCTGTAATAACACATACCAACATAAACCAAATCAATTTAAACTGACTTTTTAATGATATTACATTTTTAAAAACTAGTTATCTTCATTTTCCAGCACCCTGTGGAAGCCGATCAACAGGTTCTGAAGGGACTGTATTATCGCCAAACTACCCCAAGAATTATAGTGTTGGTCACAACTGTGTTTACTCTATCACTGTTCCTAAGGAATTTGGTAAGTAGATCTGGTCTCGTTCATATCTTTTTGTTGCTTGGATACTTTCAACAATTCTGGATGATTTCTATGGTTGCTTTTACATAAAAAACATTAATGTGAAAAAGCTATTTTAAGCTGATATTTCTATTAACACTTTTATCATTTTATAGTGCATTATTTTCTCAAAACACATTTGCCGTTATCTTTTGAAATTAGTGTTCAGTACTTTTTTTTCCTTATTATTTTTTTGTCTCACTGTGAGAACCAACATGTAACTTAGAATTTGGCCAGCTTAATACTGACCAAATATATTAGTGGTACCACTTCAGGTTTCTTTTCACCCAAGGTCATGTGCCTATGCTCTAGAAAGTGAAACATAGCTCCAGTAAGTCCCTGCAAGAAGGGGAAGCAATGCTTATCCTAAATATTTGGTACTGTTGCTCTTGTAACACTTGACTTCTCTGCATCATGAGACAATGGCATAGGCTTTATTAACAAATGAAATCAGAGCAGCATGTGTCTGCTTGGTTTTTGTAGATTCGCTGAACCTCCATTACAACTTCAGTCCCATAGTAACGGTTTTTCTGTTGACTAGACAATTATTGTAATGGTGTCTTCTGTCCCATACAAAGACAGGGCTGTTACAGCACTGTTTAATCTCCCTGGATTTATGAATTATTTTATCTCACTTCATTCTTAAACAATGTCTGTGATAACAGCTGACGGTTTGTTGTTCGCTTTGACTTCTTGGTAAACAGTATGCCACATATTGAGTATCTTTTATGCTTCTGGTAGCCATGCTCTAGATTTATGCTTGGATAAGCAGGACTTCATTCTGACCCACAGCTCACATTTCAGTTTGTCAAATAATAGGTGCCTGGGGATGGGGACAGGTATTTATTAACCTTCATTCATGTTGATCCTGCAAACATTTTAGCCAAATTAAAGACAGTGCTTCAGCTGCTGTGTGTTCATCTGCCATACTCATGATATCTGAACTACTTTATTATATAATTAGTTTGTTCTTGTGTATGGTGTAGTGGTGCATAGGCTACTATAAAATAAATAGGTTTTTGAAAGTATTGCCTCCTCAGTCATGCCAATCTCTCCTTATTCCTCAAATATTAAGAAAAAAATTAAACACATTTACAGAATTCCTGATTTATTTCTAGCTATTAGAAGCATGTGCTTTTGACATAGATAATTATTTTTTTTATCAAATCTGATACTTCTTAGTTTATGAAACAGATATCAACATGTAAAGACTTAAAATTTCCACAATAATTTTAATATGAAATACAAAGCATTAACATTGCTTTGTATTTCGTATTTTTGGCATTCTGGATTGAAATGTAATTTTGTGATTTCCAGAAATAAAGCCAGATTTCCCAAAGCAACACATGGAAATGGGGAAAAATCCCACTGCTCTGCATAGTTATTTGGAATAATTTGAGAAATGCTCTATTCTTACACACTAAGCATGATAGTAACAGTATTAAGGAATTCTATTTGACCGCTTCACAGCGATTAGACAAAAGAATGCTAATGCGAAAAGAAAAGGTTTAGATATGCTTAACCTTAGCATGCAAGGATTCAGTGACATATTCTGGAATATAAATATGGTAGAATATCTAAAAATTTTGTCTGCCCCACCTTGGGGTAGACCTTTACTGTTTTTCTTGTATTTAAAGTAGTGTATTTTGACAATCAGTTCAGGTGCCTGTAGAATATATCATGGAAGTATTGGATACATTTTTTTGCATGCAGAAAACAAAAGTGCCTGTGTGTTGAAAGAGAAAAAAACATACCTGGTCGTAACCACTCAAAATGAGGATGACATGACACACTGAAACAAGTGCCAAAATGAATATTTCCATTTTAGCTGCTTTTTTCCAATGATACTTCTACAGTAATAGGAAGCAGAATTCCTTGCACCCAAAAGCTCAATTTTTAAAATCTGAATCTTTCTTTGAATTGTACACTGGTGTACAATTTTTTTGTAAGTTATTAATGTAGATATTTTTCCTTACCTGTGCTCTTTTTCTAATCTATCATTAGTAAAATTATTCCAATAAAAAAACATAAAGAAAGGCAAAGTGATTTTGACAGTTGATTGAAGTTTTTTACATTCAGTGTAATTATTTGTCTTGGTCTGAAATTTTACAATATGAGTAATGAATGTGTTTTATCTAATAGCTTTTATCTCTCACTTATTAAAATATATTTAAGTACAGTTGCAGAGAAGGATAGCCATAAAATTGCAGTGCTGAAGTCTTTCAGATAAATTTTAGGAAATAAGAACTTTTTTCCCATAACTCTGTAGTTTTGTGTCCTGATAGAAGACATTGCATTAAGAAAAGAGTCTTCACTTGCAGTGCTTGATATGTAGGGATCACTTACTGACAAAATGGTCACAAAAAAAAAGCTGGCCTTTGTGGAAAAAGACACCAGATTTCATCTTCAATTCACTTGCTAGTATACATCACATCATGTAGATTTGACAGAGATTATACACAACAACCAAAAGTCAAAATAAACTTTTTGGGAATGAAGGGGTACTCAGTAAAGCTGCTGACATAAGAGAAAGTAATTTTCCTAAAGAAAACAGCAACAAATCTATACTCTTGTCTGTGGCTTCAACTTTCAACGTGAAATACAGCAATCAAATATTTGCTGAATGGAAAGTCTTCAAGAACTGTTTTGGCATCCAATACAGTATATGAAATCTCATAACAAAGAACAATTAGGAAAAAAAAAAGCTAAAAGATGGTCAGTATGGAAAAAACCCACAAACAATGTAATAGCATATTCAGTGTGTAGAAGGGAACTCATTGGCCTAGGTTAGTTTTTGATGGACTGAAAAGAAAACCTATTTCATCTGCAGTTTCTCTGGTTCTCAAGTCAAAAAATTCTGTGGAAAAGTCATTTCAATGTGGACTTTTTCCCAGTGTTTCATTATTCTGTCATGCAGAATCACAGTTGCAATATTTCATACCATGACAGGTTTAAGCTAGAAGATAAATGATTCACAAAAGCACACAGTGTGCCACAGGCAAAATATTTTGTAAACATGGAAGACTCAGCTTCTTTGACACTCTCACATAGATATTTTAAAGTGGTGTAATGACTGTTAATTGTTCAGCCCTGACATACAGCTTTGGTTACAGTTAAAATGCAATGTTGGAGATTTTATTTTTTTTGCCCTGATTGACATGACCTAATTTGTATGCTCATCTCTATATAATGGTGTCATCTATACTTCTTTAAAAATTAATATTTTTAACTGTAAAATAAATTTTATATCAGCTGGCCTCAGCAAATGGCTTTCATTTTTGTTAGAGCAAAAAGATACATTGAACATACACAGTAAGGTGTGTAAGTGTGGCTTTGAGCTATGCTATCAGAAAATAAGTATATATTGTCAGTTGCCATCAAAAATGATGAAATTTAAATTGGAACTATATTTTCCTACCAAGAAGCTAAAAAATTAATTGGGAAAATGTCTAATTTCCATGGAAAAATTTGCTTTATATCTGCAGGGAAATATAATATTAAAAAAAATTGCAAGAATTTTATTGATAAGAATAACATTTTGGGGCAAGATTTCTTAGAATTTTGGCAATGAAGGTAGATTCAGTTTGCTTACTGTGAACAGGGGAATTAAATTCCACTGTTCTCTTCAGTTCCTGAATAACTGGCTTATATTCACTGACACATTTCTATCACACACATTTATGCCATTTTCAGCTTTTACTTGTATCTTTTCTTGAATTTCTAGGAGATAGACCTGAGTTATTGTATATTAGCAACATAGAGAAGAAATAGAACCAAACAGCTGAACTTTGGGATTATTGTTATTGTTAATAATAATAATATCCTTGAAAGACTAATTTTTTGCCAATCCTGGAAGGTAAACCTACAAATTTTATTCTGCCAGTGAAGATATACATTGAGCAAACAATGGTGTCAGCATGTGTTTTCGGTTAGACAGCTCACTGCATCTCGAATTGTTAGACAGCTTAACAGTCATGTCACAGTAAAGTTATTTCAGTACTGTTTGATTTGATTTCAAATTCAGTTTACATTTAGAAAGAAAAAGATAGACAAGGACAGATCATAAGTAGCAGAATGTGCCAAATGACAACCTCACATCAAGAGGGAATGAGAACCAAATGGTATTTATGATAATACTTAGCTGCATTACAGTAAAACTTTTGCTTTAATAACTTGAATCCATCATCACTGCTCTGTACATCTTAATATAATTTAAGAAATGTGGCAGACGTGTATGGACTGACGTTTTTAAAATGTGGAGGATTTAACTCTCCATCTTAAGTTAAAATGGATGGAAATGTCTGGCTGAATAGCTAGCATCAATATTTTTAAACACAAACAAAACAATTATTGAATTAAGTAGTACTTTGCTGAAGGGGAGATAGAAATATCAAAATGCCACCATAGGCAGCAATCTGATTTTGCTCCTACCCTCTTTTTATGCAAGCAACCACTTCAAAACCAGTGAGACTGCACTGTTCCAAAAATGATTATTTGTCAACAAGATGGAGCAAAACCACAAAGACTGCTCCAAATGCTTGAGTGTCCAATACAAAGATTCAAGACACTAATTTCAGAAGAAAGAGACAGTGATCTAGCTTGCACCCTATATTTTATAAAAAGTAAGTTGGCTCACCATTCCTTCTCAAAAAGAGAATGACTTCAAATGAAAATGATTTCCAAGAAAAGTGACCATTTTTTTTCCCCACCTTTTTTTTTTTAAGAAAAAAATCTCCTATATTTTTTGTGTTTGTTCACAAAACTTTTGCATAAAAACATAAAAACTGACTCTATCACAGGGCACTTAATATAAAAATTTAATGAAATCCAATTTAGTTGAGCATGAAAACTAGTTAGATGAGTATGGTAATTTGGCTTTTTGGTTTGTTTTCTCTGTTTTGTGAAGTATAGAGCGAACATAATGAAATACTGAGGATGTACATACAAATACTTATTGTTAACAATGGGAAAAAGTACCTGTTATATAAGTAATACCAATAGATGATAGAAAATTCACACCTCATCCTTTATTCTTGGCATTCTATTAACTCTGTTGCCTTGTTGTCATTTCTCTTAACACTGTTCTGTTACTGCAATATTTTCAAAGGATCTTGTAATAGTATCTGAAAACATTAGAATGATTCTTAGTAAATTCTTCAAACTGAACTTGGGGAGCTCAGCATTAAAATGTTTATGGCAGTCCTGTTCTTCAATTTTCTCTAGTCAGCTAACTAAACTTTATTTAAAAGTACATAAGCTGGAGTTTCATCTATGATAGACTTCAGAAACCCTGGCCAGAACTGACGCATCATTGTGCAAAGGATATCAGGCAGGCACAGAAGTACTTTTCATCCTAGAGATAGTAATCTTAATAAAGGTAATATTTATATGTAATATTTAACTACAGTTGCGGGAGTAATTTTTAAAAATTATGTATTATCAGTATGGAAACAGTCACAACATTGGTGTAAATGCCGCTTTATGTTAATTTAGCTCGTTGCCAGACTATTGTTTTGATTTGAAAATTCTCTGAGTGGGCTTAACACGGTAGGTATATGTCTTTTCATTTAACTCTTTTTTAAATTTAATTTTGAGAGTTAATGAAGAGCACTGAAGAGAATGAAGAATGGATTCAGGTTGCTTAGAGCCAGAAAAATATGTAGGTTGTGTGCATTGTGCTTGAAACAAATTAATGCACCCTCCTACCACAACAGAAATTGAATATTCTCAATGTTCATTCAATGTGCATTGAATGACTGGGTATGAATTCATTTATTTTTATTATTTTGATTAAATATGAGAAACAATTTTTCTGAAACTTCCAATGCATAAAATTAACCATACAAAGGCATGGTTCATTTCATCCTTAAAATAAGAAGATTGTATAGCTATATAGTGAATACAATAAAAATGGGTAAAATCTGCTCATTGTATACTGTGCAATTTAGCAAGAAAAGAATGAACATGTATTGAGCCAGAAACAAAAATCTTAGAAGTCCATGTTCTACGTATTAAATGGACTTGAAAATCCTAATGAAAAAAATTATTCATCCATAAATGTAAATTCTGGACTTTTGGAGTCGGATACATTGACAGGATTTCTGTTTTAATCTGTATAATCCAAGTGTGAATGATTTACATCTGTGAATGTACCTTGTCTTGAAGTGCTGCCCTTAAACACTGCAGATTTATGTGCATATACATTTTAGGCTTGCATGCAAAGCAAATAGGTGTGTTTACATGTAATTGAATCCTATGCTGGAATACATTTTCTCTTGTTTTAGTTATGCACCTAATTAAATAGATACCTAATCTAAGCCATTCAGATCCTTCCTCTAATCAACAGAGATACATATTCCCATGGCAAGATTCATCCCAACTAAAACACCTATCTGCAATTTTTGGAAGAAGATAATTTCTTTGTAATGTAAAAGGAACACCACAGCCTTATTTTAGCATGTTTGTTCCTGCAGCTGCCATGGGTTAAATGAATTAGAGAACATTACTGCATATGTGCAATCACATTGCACACACAACTTCATGGTTTTATCTTATGCATGTGTGGTAGAGCTGGCAATTTCAGATATGTTTCAGTGAGCAACTGTTTAGTGGCTTGAGACTGGATGATGCGATTTGTGATTCCTCACCCTCAAATGTTTCAAACCTAACACTGGAGGCGAACAAAATGTGTGTCTTATTATTAAGTGTATACTTGACAATATTATCACTACTTCTTTAAGTGCTGTTGGACATATACTTAAGAAGGGTTTCAGGTGATGGACTGCATTATGTTAGTTATTCTAAAGGAACAGGAAGCCATGGCCTATAGCCTGCCTTCAGAATGAGTACCTAATGGATTTATGTTCCCACCTGAAAAAGGAAAATGAAAGGCAGGATTAGTTATATGCTGGAAATAATTTTTGTTGTGGTTTTGCGAGGGAGTTTAGTGAGTATTAAGTATTCTCTTTTCCAGAATATATTATATATGTACTTAAAAGTGTTATTTAAAATATAAATATTTTCAGAATTTGGTATAAAAATAGTTATAGTGCAAGAATTTAAGTTATATGTACAAACTATGAACTTATTTACTTATTAATGTAAGAATTTACTCCTTTGAAGAATATTTTGCTACTTTTAACAAGCTTGTGCTAAATATTTTTATTTTTCATTGTATTTCAAACATAGAGCAATAATACTAACTACTTTTATTTAAATATGAACAGGCTACTAGCAAAATATTGTGTATCAAACATACCTGGTAGATAACAAATATGTTTTTATCATAATTTCAAGTAGATATGGATTACTGTGCTACAGGCACAGAAGAATAGGATAGGATAGGATAGGATAGGATAGGATAGGATAGGATAGGATAGGATAGGATAGGATAGGATAGGATAGGATAGGATAGGATAGGATAGGATAGAATAGAGTAGAGTAGAGTAGAATAGAATAGAATAGAATAGAATAGAATAGAATAGAATAGAATAGAATAGCTGGAGCTTGCAGTCTAAGATAATTTGAAGAATAGAGGTGAGCATTACTGGTATACTATTAACTTCTGGTTTGCTTTTCTAATTCAAGGACAAATTTGTGTCATTCAGATGCTAATGATATAAATTACAGAAGTACCAGAAGGTCATTTTCCATCACCTTCCACTTAACTATGAACCCCCTAGGTTCTGAGATGAAGGACTAACAGGTTTTATATACTCAAATTCACAGCTGGGGAGTATTTCATTCATTGGTGCAGTGCTTGAAACGCATGCCAAGTGAGCAGATGCCAATAAAAAAGTCACCATAGGGTGACATTTAAAAGACCTCAAAATATTCAATGTATTTTTGAAATGAAATTTAAAGAATTTGGTTGCTTCATATTATTTGAAGTCACTTTTTCAGTACTGTTTTTAGATTTTTCAATAAAAATGATTAGTTTTGGCTCCAGTATTAATGATGTGTTTGAATATAATAATGACCAATTTAATAGTGACTACTAAATAGCTTAAGCTATTGAGTTAGACTGTAAACATATGGCACCAGTATAGCTGTCTTTTTAATTGCCTAAACTCAAAGTTGAATGATAAGACCACATCTGTGGTCTTCAAAGAAATTCCTAGCTCCCCAATAAGTAATATAAATTGACTGTAATGTGATAGAATTGATGAAAGATTTCTAAAGATTTTTTTTTTCCTAAGCAGTGTGAATCCAGCTGCTCCAAATATTTAATTATCAAACCTTGCTCACAGAAAAAGCTGTTATTAAAATAGCTGAAATTTATTCCAAATATCAGAGGAAAGACTACATTACAATCATCACTCACAAGCTTTCCAATATATATTACTGTCCTAAGGAAGAGACTGAATGGTGGCACATTTTCAGAACAATTCTGTTTTCTGTTAGGTTTACTTCTTAGGCAAGATTGCAGTACTTTGGCAGGACAATAGCAAAATCTTGCATCTCCATTTATTAGGTCCTTTTATCGTGAAGTCATATTAATAATGAAGGTGTCATTTTTATTCTTAATCTCTGTATGAATGAAAAAGCTGCTTTCTGTCTTCATGCCTTTCAAGTTGCAGGGTTCCAGGCCTTCCTTTCTCTTGGGATTTGTGGGTTTTTGGTTTTAGTGGTTTGGGGTTTTTTGCTGTGTTTCTTCCCCTCCACTGCATTTTCCTATTTTGTGACTCCAAAAATCAATAGGAGAATCATCCTAACAGAACAACTCCAGAAATGCCTTCTCCCTGATACATAAGTTTCACTTGTTGGAAGGAAGAGGCAGTGAGACCTGGACATGGAAACCATGAGAAGGTTTCCATCGTGAAATATTCTGATACATTTCAGGGAAGAAGCTTATCAGGATCAGACTAAGATCAAGGAACCGCAAAAAATTCTTTTAAAAACATCTTCTGCTTGTAAAATGGTTCACTATTAGGCCCTGTTCACATAGCTGTAATCTGTGTTTCTCACTTATCTTTGTTATATTCCTTTGGATATAAGCCATTGCTCTCTCAGGTAGGATTATCTGTATTGACTCGAATACTTGTGTTCACCACTGTGGACACAGATAGAAACTTCAAAGATTCTGGATTTCTCTCAGTGATTTCTCTTTAATTACATTTGTTTAGAAAACAAATAAAAAGGTCTTTGCAATCCTCACTATATTTTGCTTTGTGTTTCTTCCATTTATATTCCTGACTGTAGAACTGAGTGATTATTCCACATACTTAAAAACAGAATCCTTGAACAAAAAAAAAGGGAAGTGTTAGCCATATGCTCTTTGTATCCAATTGTTTATTTACAGTAATTTTAAAAAAAAAATTCTAGTTGAATTTTAGATAGAGCTGAATTTCATCTATTCTGATAATGTGAGTAAATTTCAGGAAATTGTGAATAAATTCTCTAAGGGGAAAAAAACCAAACTTGGACATTGGGCACTTGTACATATTTTGTGGCAAAAAGAATTTCCACCTCTTTATAAGAGTTTAGAATTTGAAATGTATTTTGGGAAGTTGTTACAAGACTGTCAAAATATGGCTATTTGCTGAGAGGAAGTTGCTTTGAGTTGTTATTTAGTGAAGACGTTGAATTTCTGGTTTTGGAGGCCAGCATGGAAATAATTGAAGGATAACAGACCTATTGTTTCTGAGAGGTGGCACCAAGGGTATGTCAATAAGGCAAGAAATTGAAGAAGGATCATATAATTTGATGATTACAAGGGATGTATAGCAAAAGAAGGATTGGGAAGAATAGGAAAAGTAGTGTGAATATATATTTATATGTATGCATACATATACATAACATATTAATACACATATATATATTTTTTATGAAAGGGTAAAGCCTGCTTGAAACCAACACTCATCTAATAAGACTTTTGAAGCTCTAACTGATTGTATGAGTGTTGCATGAGAAGAAAAAGCAAGCACAAACTTTGTTATTGACATGGGGTGAGACCTACCCAAGGGTGCTGCTCTTATAAAATACCTCTACCACATCCATGCAGGTTTTGTAAATATGTTTAGGATGATGTCAGACCAGTGTGGTTCTCTTGGTGGGACTATCACACCCCAAATACCACTCTTAATTAAAGCTTTTTGCTTTAATACTTGAGGCCTGCACAGACCTGTCATTTTAAAATGCACGTGATGGTAAACACCCACTTGCACTGTTTAGAAGTTACAATACACAATCAGAAATAGGCTTCTAAAAAACCTGTGTTTTGTGAGGTTTCTCATTATTGAATCACCGAGTCAAACTTTTATTTCTCCAAGCCATCTGTTCCTCCTGCTCTCGTCCTCCTTTCTCCCATTCCCATTTCTATAAAGGACTGTGGATCCTAAAATGACAAGCTGATTGTTATGCAAGGTTTGCTTTCTGCGAAAACACAAAAGTTTCTCATTTAGGTCTTGAAACACCCCCTAGGTTTTGACTTCACATTTCAGTTATAGACTCAGGCAGACTGGCAACACATCTGTTGCCAGATGAAACTGGTAAGTGGTTATATTTACTATAGGGATCATATTGATAAAATCCTATTTCTCCTATTTACTGCTGTCAAATGGCTGTAATATTTTCACTTTTTTCTTTCACAGGGCTCCTTTATATAGTTTATTATTTTTTTTACTATGAAGGATTTTTTCAATTTTTTCTCTCTCTCTTTTTTTTTTTTTTTTCAGTATTCCTCTGGGGGTTCTCTGGAAGTTGTTTTGGGTTTGCCTAGTAATGAAAAAAAAAAATTACTCAAATATTAATTTCATCCACATGATTCAATAAACTGAAGTAATAATTCATTTCAAATGAATGAACTGATTAATCATCTGATCTAAACAATAACATTTACTAGTAAGATGATAAAAGATTATTATATGCAAAAGGCTGTTGTACTTTTAATTAGTAGCTCTAAATTAGCTGAGAGGTGATTGAAGAAACAGAGTTTTTTGAAAGTCACTTTGCCATTAGATGTAGAACCGTTATTATATAATTAATAGTATGGCTTGCTTTAAGTATCTTAATAAGTTGTTGGGTTTTTTTTATTTTGGCTTAATCTTGTTCTATTATTGTATTCTTCTTATTATTACTATTGTTATTCCAGAGTTTAAATTGTTTATTCCTTCTATTTTGTATATTACTTAAGAGGTTAGTCTCCCTGTGGTCCCTTCATAAGCATTAGAGAGATACTTAAACACAAATTTATCAAGGGAAGATGAGCCTTCAAATTTAGGCACATTCTTTAAATACCTCATTAACCAATTTCATGTTTCCTTGCTACCTTTTTTTTTTTTTAATGATTTTCTTACATTAAAAGGTCATTTCTTCCCAGAACTATAATGAGGGTGTTTGTAGAATACAATTAATTTGAACTTCATGTAATTTGTGCCTTTAGAGATAATAGTTTCATGAATGATTTTGTTATTACCATCACAAGAGACATCAATAAAAACAATTTTTCTTCACCTGTTCTCTTTGGATATTCTTTCTGTTATACAGAAGCTACTGTTAAGATCTACATGAAAAAAACTAAAAGTTGCAGGTGTTTCCTTCCTCGTGCAGTTCAGAGACTGTAATAGAAAAAGTAGCAATAATCAAAATTCAGATATTTTACTTTTACTGGTACACTGCTCTTTCTTTTCAGAAAGTCTTGCTTAGTCAGATGCCATGAAAGTGTGATTCAGATTTGTTTTCTAAAAGCATATAAGCAAATGTATAAGAAATCAATGAAGTAGGATTGGAAAATGCTGTCCATGGTCAAGATTAACAAGATCTTCACATTTCTGCTGTTCAGAACACTTTTATAGGAGCAGGACAATGGCCTCCTACTTACTCTCTGCCTCATCTAACCTTTTCCACTCACTTTTCTCGATAAAATCAACCAATGAACTGAACACAGATCATGGAATAAGCACAACTGGTCTCAGAATGTTATTATCTGAGTAGTAGCTTCTTCAGCTTAAAGTGTCAGTAGTTGTTAGCTGTACAGCCTTGGATTCTTTTCCCGCTCACACGCTATTTTGCAAGGCACTAAAGAAAAAATCAGTAGTTTACAATTACTGGGCCTAAGTGAGAATCATGCCACCTAATTGTCTTGCCCCTTTCAGAGAATCCCAAGTACTTGTACATCATAACAATATTGTCTTTTATTTAGAAGAAAAATAATTTAAGTAATTATACTTTCATTTTTTTTTCCCCCCTCACTGCTGTATTGCTCCCTGATGGACTTTCAGAGACGTGAACACATAATTTTGTCTCCCTTGCTATTCTACTCAGAGTATATTTGAAGTTTAAACCATACAAAACAGTTAATTTCAAATTAGCAGCTAGGTCTGCAGCTTTGGCTACCGGCTTGGTAAAATAATCTCAGAAAACACAGTCTGTGCAAAGTAGATGTGAAATATAATTCTCTCATTCTTCTGCTTTTATTTAGATTTATAGCATTAATCATGGATGGATCTGTGAGGCATTATCATAGATTTAAAATGTGTTGTGTTATATACCACAGAAATACCTAATTAAAAAACGTTACTAGTGACCAAAGACCTACTTTAGTTTTTAGGAAGACTACACATAGGACTGAAATAATATAGGAAAATGTCTGCACAACTTCATTAAAGTGTTTCAGTAGGATATTTTGAAACTGGTATACTTTTATATCAAACAATATATTGCCTAATTTATCAGTAGGCTTCTCCATGCAGTTTTTATTCAGATTAAATTTCTAATTCTCACTCTAGTCGGTGCTCCAGGTCTGTTAACTCACTCTCGGTCTATTAAATAAAGTATAATTACTGCCTGTGGCCACCTATATATTTTTTTTGTCAAGCTGTTCTACTTCAGCTGTATTATCACTTCAACTGTCTTTCCTAGTTTAGAACTAACACTGACAACATATCAGAGGTATATTTCTCATGCAAGACATTAAGACTGACATTCTTTCAAAACTTTAAAAAAAATCTAAAATAATGAGTCAGTAAAATCTCACAGTGTTGTGGTTTGGGAAATTTAGTCCAATTTAGTGCTCCCACTAAAACCATATTGCTCCCCCATCCCCCTTCCCTCTTGTGGGTGACTGGAGAGAAGAACTGGAGGCACAAAAGATCATGGTATGAGATAAGAACAATTTATTGTAAATAGCAGTGAGATAAGAATAGGCTCAGTAACAAAAACTGTATTAATGACAGAGGTCATAAGAAAAGAAACAGTTCACATGGAAAAAAACCCAGATGATAATAGACGATACCAGATGGCTCTTTCTGCCAGGCTTACTGGACCTGAAGGAATCCCTTCTCCTCAAAGAGCCTTCCTTCCCCCAGCCCCGACAATGACAATGAGCTGGTAAAATGTAACCTCCTGTTCTGGCTATGCCCCCTCCCAGCTACTGCAAAATGTAACCCTGTCCTGGCTGGAATCAGGACATAGAGAAACAGAGGCCTTTTTTCTTTTGAAATGTGGTGGTGTATTTCCTTCCAACTCAGGAAAAATGTTGAGTAATAAGGCCCAAAAAGCTATCTAACTTGTAGATAGGTTAGGCAAAATGAGATAAATTCAGCATGTCAGATATAAAATAATAAATCTGAAGAGCATTAAGGGAGTTAAAAGGGGGTTTTTTTGTCCATAGAGGAAAATATATCAGTGTTACCTACTTAAATGATAATAGTAGATATTTGAATTTCATTTGAGTAAAATCAAAACAAATCATTATAGAGAAAAGAAAGTTGTGTGGTTTGATGCTTCCTTCAGGATTCTGTATTAGGTAGTCGGTGCACATACTAGTAATTTTTAAATCATTTTGATAATATACTCTGTAATTAATAATATAACATGATATAAGTAGCAATAAATAAAAAATACTGTTTTAACTGTTTTCCCCCTACTGTTGCATTGTTGCAGATCCCAAAAGAGCTTTTCATGATGATTCAGGCCAGGAGAGAGGGATGTGAGCTGCAGAAAGGAAGAAGAAAGGGAGGCAGAGCTTTGAAGCCAGAGGAGAATGATTGTTTATGTAGTATAATAAACTGCTGATTTTAGAAGAAAGTAGGAAATGTGTTAATTAGGAGAGTTCACTTCTGCTCCAGCTCCAGAAAAATTCCCAAAGCTCACATTTTATATGGATTATGCCCATTTGTGGGGAAATATGCATGTGAGCTGTTTTTCTGTGCAGTTTCACATCACTTCCCCATGCTCAACTTCTAGCGTTGATAACTGCCCCATCTTCTGTCCCCAGACATATTCTTACTGTCTTTTCATACATTCAGATAAATATTTCCTTTTCTCAAACACGAATTATAGCAGATCCCGTCTCCTTCTTCCCCTCCTAGTCTGAGAATGTAGGAATACTGTAACAGGAGAGAGAACAAACCAGCATGTTTCCATTCAACACTTCCTTTATGGAATTAAAACAAAGGAAGAACAGCAGAGGATGGCTTGCAGCTCAGTTTAGATCTGTGCACTCTGGTTTTTTTGAGATCATAGAATGGAACAGCTATTTTCTTCACTTTCATCTGTGGGGGGAAAATGGCTCATGAGAGCTTTAAGAACCAGAACTCTTTCTGCCCTTCCTTCCCTCTTCCTTGTTTGCAGAGAGAATGCTTTATTCTGCCTTTTCCTCCCTAATCATCTGGATGTCATGCCAGGAAATGTAGGACTCCATTTGACATTTCCAGTTGACACAACCAAAGGAACACCAATAACTCTCGATGAAAAGCAGATAATTCAGCAAAGGCTTTTCCCACAGACTAAGAGATTAAGGACTAGACGGTAGTGTATGTTGCATACATTGAAAACTAGTATAAATTCAAGTTAATTCGCCCTGTTCAAGTACAGTTAACTGGCACATCTGTGTGTGGTTTGGAAAGCCTCCATGACATTTATGTTGATCACTCATATTAATTTGCTAATAACAGTAAATTAGTGGCATACATATGATAATATTGAAATAGAATTCTGTTATATTTGAGGACTTTTGTAGATTTGTCTTATATAGGCATACTTTTATACACTGGGAAACTTGTGTAAAGCTAATCTATAGTTCAGTAGCTATAGAAAATGTATATAGATATGCATTTATGTGTGTTACATGTATGTCTACGTGTGTGTGGGTTCCTTAAACCAGTGGACAGCTTTAGAAACTTTTCAGTTATATAATTATTCTCTTTATTTTTATATCTGATTACTTTTTGTAACATTAATATATCAACTCAATTTAGTTTCATTGCTCACTCACTCAGCACTTCTCTATCCTTAACTCATGTCAGTAAGAATACTCTTTCCAATGGTTTACACATAAACCCCTCATAAGCCTTATTTTGACATCTAGTCTGCAGTGCACCCAAGAGGTTCCTACAGGTGGAATTACTTTTTACTCCTTCCAAGGTCAGGAACACGAGACAACTGTTTTATTCTGTTATTTGCTTTGAAATGAATCAAGATTTGTACACCAGGATTCTATTAGGAGAGACTCTACTTTGTATTCACAAATAATTAATATTTTTCCTGTTACAGCATATGCTAAGAAGTGTCAACCACTATAGAGAAATCTAACTGATATCACTAAAGATTACTGTTACAGACATAGAGTAGACTGAATGTATTATCAGTAACTGGCAGACAACCAAATGTTTGGAAATGTAAGAGGAGCAACATTTTTTAAAAATGACACCTCTGCTACTGTTTTAATTTAGAAGTGATAGTAGCAGTGCTAACTCAGACATGCTCACTGTTATGTCAAACTGAAGTATTACACTGAACAGTAAAAGATCAGATCTTCTCATTCTTTTATGTGAGCTGGTCAAAGTTAATTTAGATTTCCTTAGTGAGAGCAGTATTCCTATCCATAAATTCTGTAAGATGATATCTTTAAGGTGTCATCTTTCAATCTTTTGTTTCAAAAACCTCACAGATTATTGAACAACTTCTCTTCAAAAAGCCCATCATACACTCAAATTATCTTGCAGTTTTACTGAACAGTTTTCTCAGCAGAAGGGGGCAAATATCTCTTTATTTGATGTCTACATGAGTATAAGTTAATTTTAAAATAGTGGGTCAGTCTGTAATTTGTTTTTCTAGTTCAATGCATCACATTGTGTTGCTGCTTTGTCCTAAATACAAAGGAAAACTTCATACATTTTTTTCTTATCTGCTGTTTGTCATGAAGGTAAACAATTAAATGAAAGGAGAAATTTCAAGAGAAAGGCTATGTTCCAGTAGGAGGGCAATATATAAGTTGCAACAGTAGGTAGACTCTGACATTTTTAATATTATAGTAAATGTAATTTTTCTGCTTTTGTCATAGATTAAGGCAGCAGAGTGCCTTTGTACCTTGATCATCTCTGAGTTTATTAAATATAATTTCCAAGATTATGTTATGCAAAACTCTTGGCTTGCAGTCAATGAATGCTGAGCTACTTCATATAAATAATTGATGGACCTTAACTTTAAAATATTTCTAGATGCAGATATTCTGCTATTGATTTATGCATTTTATTTTTTTCAAGGCTACTCCATGGCTGGTTTGAGATGTCTTGAAAGTGACATCCAAAGGAAATTGTAGAAGTGAAAAATATAAACAATGTCCCATTTCTCACAAACCACCCCCCCCCAAAAAAAAAAAAAAAAAAAAAAAAACCACCAAAACCAAAATCAACTCTCTTTCCTCCCCTCCTCTTCCTAAGAAAACCCTTATAAATAAAAAAAAATCTGTAACTCCTGCAAAGAAAACTGGTTCAAAGTGATTGTCATCTTACTGGTATCGTCAAATCTCAATGTTGGTGTCTCTTTTGTAAAGAATTCCTCTCTTTCTTATGAGAATGGGCACAAGAGTTTTTCCTATCAGATGATCATTTGATAGACGACACTAATATGATCAACCATAAAGACTTGCTGAGTCTTTCTCATTGAGTGAAAACCTCACACAGTAGTTTCCTGCTTCCTGTAGTTATGCCTGAATCCTGTTTATCTGAAGCCTAGATTTTCTCCATTGTCAATTATCATTTGGCTAACTGACCATGAACCACCACTTAGCACAGTGAATGGGGTACCCAGACTTGGGAGTCAAGATGCATGAGAAATTTGCATTTCTTCTTTCTTAGTGCATAATTATTATCCTTAATCGTCATGCAGACTGTTTCTCTAGTGAGAGATTTCTCTTTCTTTTTTAAGGAAGATTCTCAAAAATGTGGACTTCTTCCTCTTTTCATTCTCAAAAAATAATTGAATATGGTATTGTAATTCCTTTTTAGGAGTTCATAGGAAAAAAAATCAAAGCTAAATCAGAAGCAAAGAGAGCATATCATCAGTGGAGCAAATGTAGAAACAGATTTTATGGTTTTTTTCACTGTGAACTAAAATGTTTGTATTTTATTTGTTCATGTTGTGAACAAAACTCTCTTTTGTAAAGATTATTCAGACTGATGACAGAAATTACATTTGAAACTATAAGAAGTTAACTTCTACAGAGTAACCTCAAATTCTGAGAAAGACCTCTAGCTCTACAATTAGACCTGTTTTATACCACAGTTGTTAGACACCTCAATTTTTCATTCACAATTAGAAGAAACCCATTTTAAATATATCAGAGAAAATGATCTAAACCACCATTTTCAAGTACAATTTTAAATTATCATTCTTCACAAATCAATTGATTTATCTGGGTCTTTGTTTGTTGGGCTTTTTCTCAGTACTTCAAACTAATTTGGTACAAGAGAAAAATTGATGTTACTGTAAAAAATAATGACCATGATATAGCTCATGTATGTCTTTTCCAGACTGAAATAGATTCTGATTGGAGACATATATATGCATTAAGAACTACAAAGGTAATTTGGGTCCTCTTGTAGTTAATAGGGCTGATTTTCATTTTCCTCTCTCATGGACAGTTACTAAGACCTAATATTATAAATGCTGACTCAGCCTTTAAGCAAATACTTGGAGTTTTAACAGGAGGGCTTTTATGAATAACACATTTTGGTTTCTGTAATAACAACGCTGAAACCATGTTAGTCCTTCTGGTATTTTCTTAAAGGCAAGTGAATTACAGCAGTAGTGGACTTGACTTTACACTAAAGCTTTGTCAGTCCAATAAATTATTAGGCACACAAAATATCCCTAAGAAGAGAAAACCCAGGGTGAAGAATTATAGTATCATCTTATTCCTTTGATATCCATGTAAATTATTAAAAGCATTTCCTTAGATCCAAAACCTAGCATAATATATAAAATAAATATATTTTATTCAGGTAGATACTACTAGATCAGTACCAGCATTAATGACAATTATATGCTATCTGTAAAGGTTTGAATTTTGAGTTGGGTTTAATTCTTTGCTGGGTCAGTATAGTTGACCTTGGTTGGACATCAGGTGCCCACCAGGCCACTCTATCACTCCCCTTCCCAGTGGAACAAGGGAGAGAGAAGATGGAAAGCAACTAGTAGGTTCAGATAAGGCAGTTTAATAAAGCAAAAAAAGACAAATGAAAGTTTGCGCGTGCATAACTGAAGGGAATCTGCTTCCCATCAGCGAGTGATGTTCAGATGCTTCCTGGGAAGCAGGTCCTCAGCACATGTAGCAGTTCTCTGGAAGGCAAACGTTGTAGGATAACAAATGTCCCCCATTCCTCCTCTCTCCCTTAACTTTTCTCTTTGTAGGTGTTCCAGTACCTAAAAATATCTGACTGTTTCCACCATTATACATGTACAGACCCTAAGTCATTTTCCCCTCCACTGCTAGTAATGTCGGACATAAATGTTTCCTAGGTACTAAGGTCATAACTAACCCAAAATTTATTTTTCATTTCACTGTTTACTTGTAGTGAAAGTGAAAACACCTGTGATTCAAACGGGCTATGCAAACCTTTGAACTTAAGTGCAAAAATAAGTCTTTCATTGAGTTGTTCTACTAGAATGACTTTGAAAATAAAAATTTCTGTGATTCAATAGATGTAATCTGAAAATGTTTGTTGCCTTCAATCAGTTGCTCATTTATTTCACAAAGGCAAAGATATATTGAATGTTAATATTCTTAAGAAAACTGAAATATTCCAAGGTAAGTAAAAGTTACAGAGAGTTATCAAAAAATTAATAGATAAAGCACAGTCCATAGTAATATGTCTGGAATCATAAAGGAGAAAATTATACTGCGTATTTAGGTGACTGTTGCATGGGGGAGGACACAGAATTAGAAAGAATATTCACCAGCAGAAAAAGTATTTTGTTGCCTCATTACTAGAATCTTAATGATTATATGTATATGTATGGTACACGTATGGCTTCTGTACCTTCACTGTCTATTTTAGATGTATTTTTATCCTTTTACTGCTGTAATGGTATGAAGAATAGCTAACATTTGGCAGCAGGACAGCTGACTTAATTATTTTTAAAAGCATACATTAATGTATATTGTGTTCTCGTTTTTATTTGTTTGTTTGTTTGTTTTTTGTTTTGTTTTGTTTTTTTTTTCCCCTTTCTTATTCTGTTCCGTTTGGCTTTGGTTTTGTGTTTTTGTCTTGGCTACTGGTGCATCTTCCTTCTTTTCCCTTCTATTTGGTCAGTTGTTTTTGGCCAGTTTGTGTTTTTCCAGACATCACTCCATGATGTAGTTGAAGTATACGATGGCCCAGCTCTACAGTCATCTTTGTTATCCTCTCTCTCTGGATCTCATTCAGGTATCTTTAATAGAACTGTCAGTATATCATTACTTACTTTTTAAATGAACATAGAAATATAATGTAGCCTGAAAAAAGAGAAAAAAATTATTGCCATGTTTGCTTAAATTCATCTCAGGCAAATATATGAAATCCAGACTTTGAAGTAAACACTTCAAAATCTTTGCATTAATGAATAAAATTAATTTAAATTGTATGGTTTTGTTTTTTGTTTTGAGGTTTTTTTTTTTTTTTCTATTTAGCTAATATTATTGTGGATATTTAGGACTTCTTACTCTGTGCATTTATGGCTTTTATCTAGTGAGTAATTTGAAATAGGTAAAAGATATTTTCAAGGGAAAGCAATGCATATTTGTACCAAAGTAAAATTAAATAGATTAGTTGCATGTTGACTCAATTTAAAGAGGTAGGGGAGTTGGGATTTTTGGGGTTCTTTGTTTTTTGTTTTAATTTTGGTTTTGGTTTTCTATGGCTTTGGAAGCAGGGGGAGGGCATTTTGTGGTGTGATTTTTTATTGTTGTTGGTTTTGTTGTTGTTGGTTTGGTTTGTTTTTATGCTTTTTTTTTTTTTTGCAGGGGTTGTTTGTTCATTTTTATTAAATAAAAAGCCCAACAAATACTCCTAGTAACAGATGAGTTTTAACCCCCCTTTTCTAGAATGACACAATACTGTCAACTAAAATATTAAAAATGCATATATATTGCAAAGTTTACTGAAGCAGAAGAGGGTTTGGAGAATATTATTTCTAGCTGCAAAGATGTTGACAGGTATTTTCTTTAGTAAAAAGTGGCTATGATAGCTTTGTATTTTCACTGTTTGAGTAGGTGAATCCCTTCCATTGAGCTCGGGGAACCAGATCACAGTCAGATTTACTTCAGTTGGACCAATAACAGCTAAAGGATTTCATTTTGTTTATCAAGGTGAGACAACCTAGAAAAATGTGTACATTTATTCTGTTCATCACAGTTTGTAAATCATCAGAGAGGGAGTGAGAATGAAGAGGAGAGTAATAGCCTTGTAACTATAGAACAAGTGTCACTATTTCTACATGTTTTGGAAAATGCTTGAAGCTATTATTTTATCTGTATTTTAAAGCTGAGATCACATACTTAAGCATAAGAGGGGTTCCAAATTTAAGAAGAGAGTTATACAAAGCTGCTGTTTCTGTTTGCTAATCTGATTGACAGTTGTTAGATCCATCTGGGTGCTCTAACTGGTTTATCTTTCAATTCAGATGTGAATAGCTATAACTGTTATTACCTGTGGGTTAAAAATGATCTTGCTGTTATTAAGATATTTTTCTTTATTTACATTATTTCCGTTTTTATGGGTCAAATGCAGAAATTTTTATATATCAGCCATTGCAACTGCAATTCATCCTTTCATTACATTTAAATCCTCATCTGGCAGTCAGAATATACATTTAGAAATCCACAGGAATAAATGTAAATATCTGACACAAAATGTTATTTTGAAACCCTGTATTAGCAGAGTATCTCATGGTAGTGTTTCTTATAAGTGTCATTTTAGAAAGGTTTCCATGTGGATTTTATGCATTACTTCCAATCTTGGCAAGGATATCAGTGCTATGCTCTCCTAAACAGTAACTCAGACATCAAAAGTGTGCAGTCTCTATTGTGAAGATTCATTTGGGGATTATGAAAATGTTCTTAACTGGGAAATGGTGAGAGTTTCTTCTAGACATTTTAAAGATTCGTGGTTCAAAATCTGTATTCCCTCACCAAATCTAAAGACTCCACAATTGTTTGTATGTTCACAGCTGTTCCAAGAACAAGTGCAACACAGTGTAGCTCTGTGCCTGAACCAAGATTTGGAAAAAGGATTGGAAATGAATTTGCAGTTGGTTCACTGGTTCTTTTCGAGTGCAATCCAGGCTATATCCTCCATGGGTCAACAGCAATTAGATGTGATACAGTACCAAATGCATTGGCACAGTGGAATGATTCACTCCCTACGTGTGTTGGTGAGTTCCTAAGTCTTTTTAATAGAACTAATTACCGCTTCAAGTGCAGCTGAATGTGTTTTTTTCTTTGTCATCAGTATGGTATTTTATTCTTGTTTACTTTCGTTTACTTTCTTTTTTTATTCAAGGTTAAATTTTATTCTTTCTATGCTAACCTTTCTATTCTCTTTCTATTCTAACCTTGCTGTGACATTTCACAAGTTTCATGAACATGCTCTGCTGCCATAAATCATGAGATAGCTTCTCTTACATTATCATCACTGGAAGTTCCTGGCTGTCCCTCCTTAATCAAGAATCCAAAATACTAGCTTGTGCCCTGACTTCTTGCAAGACTAAGATGCTCTTACACTGCAGATCTCTAACAAGATGTTGCAAACTATTAGGAAGAACAGTGCTGTATTAAAGATTTAGAAATAGTTACACTAATATTTAGTTATTTGCCAGAAAAAAGGCCGTAACTTTTCAGATCAGAAAGCATACTTTGCATGGTTCTAGTCATACAAAATTAAATTCTCAAAATTAAATTCTTAAATTAATGTGAATCCATTGACATTTATAAACTGACTTACACCAACTGGAAATCTAGTAATTGTGATGAAATTCCCCATTTTACTTTTCCTGATAGAGAACAAAATTTTTTATAAAAGATATCATAACCCTTTGCAAAAATGACATCATGATACTGACTCCAGCAGAGTGTATAAACAGAGGTTTAGATGAGTAGATGAAAATAAAACAAAGAACATGCTTTCATTAGGTTGATTTTTCATCTGCCTTGCTGTTCAGCTGACAGTGCATGGTAGAGTCTGAGTGGTTTTTAGTAAAATAAAAGATTATCTCCAAAATACCAAAATCCTGATAGAGATCAAGGCTAAGTATCAGTGGGGTAATATTAATAAAATATGATTAATCAAGTTTTAAAGAAAAATTTTGATTCAGTCTGTTTCAGGCTTAGCAATAGGACCACAATTTCTATATCAATAAGAAGATGAAGTATGTAGCTGTATCTCTTTCAGTCTCATAGACTACAGTTTAATTGGTAGAATTGTATTGCTTTTCCCCTTGAGAATTCCCTTTGTTTTTTCAGATAAAACAGCTTGATTAAGTTTTGAAATCACTATTTTGGATGATCACAATACATTATTGACATTTTAATACATGATTTAGTCTATGGAAGAGAAAGCTATCTGTCTGTAGACAAGTTGAACTGAGGAAGGGTTACTTGCCATCTTCTGTGTGAAAAACCCTGTGTCAATAAAGGTGATAAAATACATACAAGGTGAAAATTGCATTAAACTAAATCAGTTTAAAGATCATATCAAATTGCCTTAATTCCAGTGAATGTTTGAATATTCCAATACAGATAATAGGCATAGACTCACTGAATCATAGAAACATTAAGGTCAGAAAAGACATCCAAAGTCATTGAGTTCAACCTTTGACCTAACACCATGTCAACTACACCACAGCACTAAGTGCCATGTCCAGTCTTTTCTTGGACACTTCCAGGGATGGTGATTCCACCACTTCCCTGGGCAGCCCATTTGAATGCTTAACCACCCTTTCTGTGAAAAACTGCCTGATGTCCAGTCTGAACTTCTCCTGGTACAGCCTCAGGCAATGTCCCCTTATCCTATTCCTTGTTGCATGGGAGAAGAGGCTGACCTCCACTGGCTACAACCTCCTTTCAGATTGTAGGTCTCCCCAAACCTTCTTTCCTGCAGGCTGAACAGCCCCAGCTCCTTCAGCTGCTCCTCATATAACGTCCTCTCTAGAGCCTTTACCAGCTTTTTTGCCTCTCTCTGGACTCACTCCAGCACCTCAATGTCTTTCTTGTAGTGAGGGGCCCAAAAATTAACACAACACTCAAAGTGCAGCCTGGCATCAACCATTCTGTCTGTTCATCCTTTTGTGAGTAATTGTTTAAACGCTCTAAGTGACACTGGCTTTTAATTTGTCCATGTAGTTCCTAACAAATTCTATCAATTATATGCCATGCAGTATGTAGCTACAATATTTATTATTAAGATAAGTTGCATTCTATCTATTTTCTAAATCCTCATATTTGCAGCTCCCTTCAGAACTTAGCGGTGTTGCATAGAAGTGATATATTAGCTCCTAATGGACTTGATAAACCACGTCATCAATCTTTTCCTTCAAGTTCTAAAATACCAACAGAATATCTGTATGCAGATTAAGCTGTAATATTCTTTGTCTCTGTTAGAACCTCTAGGGATATAGACAAGATGCATTCGAGTTGAACATTCAGAAGAGAAACCTCATGGTACTTAATGTGTCTGTCCTGTTTCACTCATAACACTTTTATTAATCTGTGGACACAGATGTGATGAATGTATTCTTGCAAGGATCTTGCAAATTCTTTACTGATGCAATAGATGCACAGGCTGTAATGGAATAACTCACACAAGTAGAAAACAGTCAAGGAGTTGAGACTGGTGTTATTAATTATTTAGACAACAAAGGAGCAATATTAAGAAAGAATATTACCTTTTTTGTGATACTTTTCATCTTTTACACTAGTATAAGACATAACTTCTCAAATTTCAATCTAACCCTTAAAAATGCTTTATTTTTGTAAGATTACTGGGAGAGAATGGAATGGATTTCACTTTGTAAAGGTCAAATAAATAAGGGGAATATAAGCATGATTCTGTCAGGTAGGAAACGGACATAATTCTAATTTTCTTCTATTTCTCTTTTGGTCAGTTAAAAGAAGAGTTTTGAGATACAAAATTTTACACTCCTGAGGCATATATATATATTTTTAATGTAGCATCAATTTTAAAAGTTTTCAGCCATAATGCAAGATTTTATAATAAGTGTTCTCACTTCTGAAGCGTCATACTTTTTTTCTTACCTTATGCATTTCCTTTCAGTGCCCTGTGGTGGTATTTTAACAAAGCGCAAAGGGACCATTTTATCTCCTGGTTACCCTGAGCCTTATGACAACAATCTGAATTGTGTGTGGAAGATCACAGTACCAGAGGGAGCTGGGATTCAAGTAAGTGTACTTGCTATTTGCTTGTTATCATCATATTTAGAACTGTTTTTCCTGATGTAAAAGGTGAAAAGATCATTTATCTGTACAGTTTTTCTTAACTCATTAATGATTCTGAAAATGGACTTCATTGCACCTCTTTTTATTTATGCAGTGATTAAAAGTTACAATATTTTAAAAAATCTTAAAATATGCACTTCTAGCCTTTTACTTAGAAGAAAATCACCATAACTTCGAAATGTATTTTGATAGATCAGTGACTCCTTATAAGCCAAGGGAAATAGAGAGCCTATGAATGCTTTTTTGCTCTCAGAATTTATGTATCTCCTTTAACAGAGTAAAATTAAGTGAGTTGCTTTCAAGGACAAGTTATATATGTTTTCTTAGAAACTCTGCTATTTATTCTATATTTATGGAAGTGATGTAAAGATGCTCCAGCATGTTTCAACATGAGATGGGAACTTATTCTTTTAAATAGTTCCAGAATTCTCATTTACTTATGTAGATTAAGAACTTCATAGAACACACAGTAGGAAAGTATCCGTTAAGCTTAGTCATGCATATCTCTAGAGTTCACTAAAGAAACTGACAGAAATCTGGTTATTGGAAAGGCAGTTGAATTTAATAAATTAGGACTTCTAAGCATCGTCTGAACACATTCCTAGCAAAATGCACATCAAGAAATCATGATAGAAAGTTTTCTAAGTCGATCCTCAGTTCAAAATTTAACTGCTGTAGAAAACGAATTAATAAAGAGCTCAATTTCTGTAGATAAAGACTTAGTAAGGAAAATCAGAAAAAAACATTGTTGACAGTTTATTAAAGCTTTTGAATAAATTTCATCACAGAGATTTTAAGATATTCTACTGTGTCAAGAAAAGTTTCAAAAATAATACGACTTTATACTTTTCTACTTTATTAGCATTCAGAAAAATGTTGAGTTTTTTAATAATTACAAATGCTTTAAATTTTTTTTTTAAAGGAAGAAAAGAGGAATCATCATAAATGCAGCATAGGTGTATACGTAATAATGTTTAAGAGTCCAGTGTCCAAAGCTGCCAGTGTCTATTACCAATAATACTTAATAGCCTAAGTCAGTTTTGAGATTGATTTTGAGGAACATTACTTGATTTAAACAGTTGACTAGAACAGCTGACATTTAGGATACTTTGTTCTGTGCATTTCTTATACTAGGAGGATAGTTCAGAGGATTTAAATGAGGCATTAACTGTCATCCTGACTTAGGCCATCACTGTTGCTTTTTGGAAGTGTTTATCTCTTATCACAGGCTGCATTTTTCAGAATCATTAATGAGATGATTAAATTACTAACTTTGATTACAGTGTAGGTGTTTAATCTTCATTATATTCTTTTGCTCCACAGTTGTAATTAAAAAAAAAAGGTTTATTTACTGTCTCCAAGTATCTGAAGCATGCTAACAGTGGGCCTCTTCACTGCTTCACCTAAGAAAAAGAAATCCTTTGTGTATAGTATCTGACCAATTTCTACAAAAATAGGCACAGTATTTAAGGACCCCATCCAAGAAATAAGTAGCCAAACTGAACACTCATTTTAAGTAGAAGAAGGTCCAAGTCATATATTTCATATAGAAAAATAACTTCATTACTTGGTTTTACAGGAACTGGTATTTATTTCTTCTGTTGAAGCTATTCCATTTTGCGGGGGAAAAAAAGAAATAATTAGGCAAAAGAAGCATAATTCTCTAACTTAATGATTAAGGCACACCTTTCTGAGGGTGGTTGGGGTTTCCTCATGCCTCTGTCACTCTTTTAAAGCTTTTAAGTAAAAAGGTTTTTCACTAAAACAAACCAAAAAACAACGCCAGACCCTGTCCCTTACAAAACAAGAGCAAGAATCTAGTCTTTCTCTACTTTATAAGGTGTGATTTGGCTGTATGAGAACAGATATATCTCTCTCTTGCAGTTTATTTCCTTATGAGTGAAAGGATGTTGTCATCTCTGGAAGAAGTGAAGTGACTATTCTGCCTTTTGTTTGCAGCATGCTAGTGACTGCTCCTCCTCAGTAGATGAGCTAGTGATGAACGTGACCAAACACAGCAGTTTTCTCTTACCTGGAGGCAGGATTTAAAATGGCGAAATAGATGAAGCATCATCTATCCCTGTGGGACTAGCTTAATCCTGGAGAAACTAGAGAGAAAGAAACCGCAGTAATTGAAAATAGCATGTTTTGTCTTCTCCTCAATGTCCTCCTAACAAGAGAATCATATTCTATACCCATATGATTTTCATGGTTGTGTGGCTCTTGACAGAAGTAATATGTGGTCACTAAGGGTTACAGGATTTATAGTTTGAATTGGCAATCAAATAAAAAATGGTTGCCATTTTATTCACTTAATGATGAATTTCCATTCTCTTTGAAAAGGAGAGCAAGACAACTTTTCATGACTGAAAGCAACAGAGGCTGCAATTTAAAGTCATCTTTGAGCTTGATTACAGAGGGGAAGAAGTTTATGTTCTTTACCTCACATTTTTCTTCATAGGTGCAAGTGGTGAGTTTTGCCACAGAACACAACTGGGATTCCTTAGACTTTTACGATGGTGCTGACAACAATGCTCCAAGGCTTGGAAGTTATTCAGGTGACTGAGATTTCACAATAAGTGGTTCACAGATTCAACTCTTTACTACAAACACACAGATCTTTCTATGTGTGTAAGCATGCATGACCATGGTGTGTGTGTTTATTTCTCCTGTGATTAGCAACAGGTAATATTATTTCTATATCAGTCATTACTTAGCAGACTTTCATAAAGCTGTATATTTTAAAATGTTAGAAATTAAATAACACTTAGAGGCTTCCAAACTGGACCTCTCTTAACTCCTTTTTTTTTCTCACACTTGTAGCAGGGTCCAGAAATACAGATCTCTAAAATAAATATCTCTTGAATTGTACACGACAAAAGGATGTATTCTTTATCCTTATTTTAGACAAAGAAGACAGTTCTGTTTACCTTACTTTTTCTTGTTTTCTTTTTTTTTTCTTTCATTATTCTAAATACATGTGTGTGCTAAGGGATAGGAAGCAATCAGATTATCTTGTTTTGTGCTGAAACACAAATAAATAATCAATCACATTTCGAAGAACAGTCCTGCAACATATTTCCATAGCTGCTTGATATATGTGACTATGTTTAGAGTTATTCTGGTTGCAGGATTTACTCTTGTTTTAAGAAAACCCTAGTGAATATTTCTCCTTTTGTGGGTAAAAGCAAGTAATATAAATTTGTATTAGCCTTTGCTTGTCTATCATTCATGTGTCTGATATGTAGTGCACTGAAAATGTAATAAAACTTCTACAGGGACAGGTATTTGCTAGCATCCATGACGACAGAATATTGTGGAATTGGTTATGTGACCTATCTCCTGTTCCCACCCTCTCCCCCCTCTCTCCCCCTTTCTCTTTTTCTCTCCTTAACTCAATTTATACCCACACACACAGACACACACACACTTACATGTGCATTTATTTCATTTTCTGTGCATTTTAATAATATATTGAATTCTCTTTTCAGGAACAACCATACCTCTGCTTCTAAACAGCACATCGAATAATCTGTACCTCAATTTTCAGTCTGATATCAGTGTTTCAGCTGCTGGATTTCACCTTGAGTATACAGGTAATTCAGAAATATTCAATTAATAAAGAGCACTTGCTGGTTCCAGACATTAGTTCTACCTAAACTATACAATAGAGGAATATTTAGTCCTACTGCACATAGTGAGCAATGAGTTACCTACTGTAACTTCAAAGTCATCAGTAAAATCCTCATTTAAGTCCAAGTGAGAAAATTCAGGCCTGAAAACTGCACTCTAAGGACTGCAAAATTAGTTTGTCTTGCTTTCATCCTCAAGTTGCTTTTGATCTCTGAAAAGCTTTTCTGAACTTACAGCAGCTGGAAGTGAATGCAGACATGCTCATGGGACAATCCTAACCCATTGTGTCCAGTGCAGCCACCCCTGCAGCTCCACACCCCTCCACTCCTTGCCAAAATCTGCAAATTATGCTCAGTTCAGTAACATATGTACTATACAATATGTATGTGTAGAACACAAATACTAGTCACCCTTGGCAAAGATGAGAGAAGGAATAATCAGAAAATAGCAGCTGTGCTTCTTAGCTAACTGAGAAATGCCTGCAGGTTGGTGAGAACACTGAATTATTTCAAATTATTTTTATTATTGCTGAGTACCTCACCAGTGGAAAAGGCTGTAATTATAAACATGCTTTCTGTCTGAATGACTTTGTCTCAGCTGACTGACAGGAATTCTGGCAATCACCAGCTGTGCGGTTCCCTCTGTTTATATTGGTTCTGGTGTCTGATCTGCATAATTGTATCACGGTTATTTCTTGTCAGTTTTACCATATGCAAATCCCATGCTCTGGTTGTCTGATTAGCCAGTTGGAGAACACAGCCTTGCAAAATTGCTGCCTGATCACATGTCTATAACTAAACATTAATTATAGGTGGAATTATCCTGCCATTTCCTTGAAATGCAGATACTCTCCCAGCTACTTACAACTTCAGATAGAAAAAAAACTCAGGAAGGTATGAAAATGAAATAAAATGAGACAAAATCCAGTGGAAGGGAAAATGCATCTTTGTATTCCCACATGTCCAAATAATATGTGTAATATACTGCCCGTATACAACTTTTACCTTTTAAAAAAAGATTCACAGTATACAATTTAACGTGTTGGTCCATACCAGGAACAATAGCCAGATATTTGGCTATTGTTATACAGGGAATTTGTACGGGGATGTATGTGTGAATCAGTACAAAAGCAATGTTTTCTGTGTGAGTGTATAAAGCCAAAGTACGTGTTGAAAATATGTGATTCAGGAAATAATACTGATGTCCCTCAGTAGATATCCAATTAACCAGTAGCTCAGTGAAATATGCTGTTTTATAAGATAAATGATTAATTAACTTTCCATGTGCAAGTGATAGAGATCTGTGATTAAAACATCATAGTCTGTTGTGATTTAACCACAGACAGCAAATAAGCTCCAAAAAGCTGCTTGCTCACTTCCCTCACTCTGCTCACGTGTAGGATGGGGAACAGATTTGGAAAAAAGTCAAATTTGTGAGTTGAGAGAACAACAATTTAATAGGGCAGAAAAGGAGGGAGAAATAATAATAAATAAATAATAAAATAAATTAAATATATAAATTGACACAGAGTAATAAATTGCCACAGAACACAACTGGGATTCCTTAGACTTTTATAATGCTGCTGTCAACAATGCTCCAAGGCTTGGGAGTTATTCAGGTAACTGAGAAGATTTTACAATAAATGGTTCACGGATTCAACTCTTTGCTGTAAACATACAATCTTTCTATGTGTGTAAGAGTGCATGAGCATGGTGTGTGTATTTGTTTCTCCTCTAATTAGCAACAGGTATATTATATATATATTAATACATATATAAAATATATAATAAATAAAATAATAATAAAAAGCAAAAATAAAATAAGTAAATATTAAATAATAATATAATTTAAATATACAAAACAAATTACGCACAATGCAGTTGTTTCACCCACTGCTGATGCCCAGCCGGTTCACAGGCAGCAGTTCCCAGCTATTTTTCTGCTTGGTTTATATGCTGAACATGTTGTCATATGGTATGGAATATCCCTTTGTTCAGCTGGGGTCAGCCGTCCTGAAACCCTTTAGTTAATTGCTTAGTGTGGATTTCAAGTCCTAGGCACTAGCTGTGTCCTTGAATCCATGACTCTTACTCCCCTACTAATCTCCAAGAAATGTTTTGTTTTGGTTGGTTGGTTTGATTGGTTTGGTTTTTTTTTTTTCCATCTGTTCAATTGTTTTCCAAGAAGAGACTGTGGAAAATTCTACATTAGGGTGAATCATGAATTTGATATGGGAGATTAAGCTAAGGGACACCACTTTGTCATCATTGCTAGGAAGGAAGACAACAGAAACCGTGTCTTGTGTATCTTTTGGATTTTTATCTCTTGCATTTTTCTACAACAAAGAGACAGCAAGTTTTCTTGCAATTCCAGAACTCACAAAACTGCTGTATTTTGAAGAAATTTCTCCAGAAAGAAAGAGATGCAAATAGAGGTTGCTCTCTTCAGTTGTCCTGGTCATATCTGACTCAGACAACAGTTCCTGCCCTAAAAGCTGGGATTATGTTTATAAAGATAAACAAATGGAAAGTAAGGGCCAGATTTTAATGTCAGTGTTTCACAAATTTATTGCATTTCATTGGAGCATATGCTGGCCGAGGACATCATGAGGAGTCAGCTAAATTAAACTCTTGGTCTTTGAAGTATCAGTGCATGGTTTGCATGGAAAATCACATCAGAGTTAAATATTTATATTAAGCAATTTTCATTGAGTTTGCCATAAGCATTGTTTTTGTTCAATTTGTAGTGTATCTTCCAAGTCTGTTTTACCTATTCTAGGAGACACAAGTCTGAGGGAAGTGTACCCCTTTTGCCAAAATGATTACTTTTTCATCTCAGCTACAGTTTTCTGTAAGGTTTCATTCTGTTTCATTTCCAGTATCTATTTCCATCCCTTATGAATAGTTTTTTGTCCTGTCTGCTATGGATTATCTTTTGAGCTTCAAAAAAATCCAAATGCTTATATAAAAATAAAACAAAACAAAAGGAGCTTTATTTGTTAAAGAAATATTTTAACATCAACTGAATGAACTTTCACATAAGGAATACGTGTTCGTGTTCCAAAACTGAATAGTGTTCTTATCTATAATGTTTTTTCTAGCATATTTTCACTTCTCTGTTGGATCCTTAAGTTGTTACTGTATCCATAACATTCATTTTGTGTATTCCAATGGGTACCTTAAATACAAAAATACATTGCATTGAAAATATATTACATCACCTGAAGTTTGCCAACAAAGAACACTACAGAATGTTTGTTAAACACTTCCATAACGTTCACATTTTTTATATCACTATAAAAATTTTAACTCATTCTTCATTTCCTCTAACTAAAGTTTTGTATTATCCAAAATTTCATTGGTGGGTGTTTGTATTGAAAACCTACCAAGCCCATCACATGGACTCCTGGAGAAGTGCAAGACAGCATCAAATAGCTTCTTTTTCTTTATATACAATTCTTATCTGAAAATTAGAAGATACTGAAAGTATGTTTTCAATGAATGCCTATGTTAAAATATCTTTCTATTGCTATTGGTTATGAACGTTTAGGAATCTAAAACATTTTACTGTGAGATTAGTATAATGTAGTTCTAGAAACTAGTCATGCACCACAAATAAATCAATAATGAACACACTGCGGTTTATGAATACATTTATGAATACTTTTATGACCTGAATGAATATCATGACACTCCAGAGACACAAGTTCTGAACTTGTGTTCATCTGGGAAGGTGTAAAGCATTGTTCTAGTTTCTTGAACGAGATTGTAGACATTCAGATTGTTTTTTTTTCACAAATATTATTTTAGTAATTGAATTGAGAGCACAATAGGATGAATACGTGTGAATGTGGTTTAGGCTGCTAAGGTACCCTGAGAAAGACTTTTAAATGAACTCCTTTCACTTTGCATGGCCTGAGTATTTACATAGCTAGATTATGCATTTCGCTGAAGGTTCAGTAATTGGAAAGTGAAACCTTCTAATTCTTTGTTTAACTGTTCAAAACAGATTATAAGCAATCATCTGTGCAAGGCAAGGACACTTGTTATTTTGCATTTGTATTTTGTGCATGGACTGGATCACACTCTAGATGTCTGAAATGTAAAAACTGGTCATTTTCAAAACAGGTTCTTTGCTGTTCTCTAGTTTGAGAATAGAAAACATAATTTGAAAGATTAAAATTTTTGTTAGCTTTCGTTTTTCATATTGTATAAAAATGCACTATTTTAAGAGTCTTCAAGTAGAAGTTTTTACTTAATGAGAATCTTACATGAAGTGATCAGTTACATTTGTAAATTTGAAAACATGCAGACTTTGGTAATGTTCTGAGGTAGTAGGTGGCCGTAATGGAATCCCACAATGTTTGCCTCTTATCCTGTGTACTGATGCCCAGTATGCCACTTCTCCACAGACAACTGCTGATTCCCAAGGGTCCCCTAAAACTTATCAATACAGTGTGCCTATGTACAGTGTACACAGAAGTTCTGTGTGAATCTAAAACCCAATGTTATGTTCGATAGAGTGACTAAACTTCTCTGTTTTTCTCAGCTATAGGTTTGGACTCTTGTCCTGAACCTCAGACCCCAAGCAATGGGATCAAAATTGGAGACAGGTACATGGTTGGAGATGTGGTGTCTTTTCAGTGTGACCAGGGTTATTCTCTTCAGGTGAGCCAAGTTTCCAATTTCAAATAGCACCTCTCAGTTCTTTAAGATGGTTATGTTTGGGTCTGTCAATGCAAAATGGACACTGAGCTCTTCAGGCATTGTGAACATATGATAAGTTTGCAGGACTAAGTTTCTTTTTCTGCCAGATACTAAATTAGGAACTATCCAAATATTCCATCAGAAGTGTATGGCTTGGTGCTTCCTCTGCATTAGTGATTATTGCTTGTTATCTATTATTGATGGCATCTTTGGTATTCATAGCTGAACCATTAAGTGTTGGCAAATTAAGTTAAAATCACTTGATGAACAATTAACAATAGTTCTATATGCACAGGAGGAAAAAGAAAGTAAGTTAAGAGGGGGAATAAGAACAAACAAACAGAAAGAAATAATTGCTTTTCATAGTAAATCAGTGTCAGTAGTTTTCTTTCAGCAATTTCTTGAGGTTTTTTATCCAAAATGTTTTTTTGCCAAGTAAATTTGTGATGTTCTTGCATTAGCAAAAGGTATATTCAGGGACAATGCAGAGATTGTAAATCACCAGTAGGAATCTGTCTGCCTGTAGGAAAGATCTGGAAAATATTTTCAAAACTTTGTACAGTTATACTGTAGAATCAGATCCAAAACTGAGTATTGTTTTCACTTGAGACT
Organism: Dasyornis broadbenti; assembly: GCA_013397935.1. Classification (NCBI taxonomy): domain Eukaryota; kingdom Metazoa; phylum Chordata; class Aves; order Passeriformes; family Dasyornithidae; genus Dasyornis; species Dasyornis broadbenti. Next base: position 1,099,287 of record VZRN01000728.1, read on the forward strand.
TCTTAAAAAGACTCTGCAGAGTCTGTCTTCCATTTATCTAGCTCTTCGAGAGACAAAAAGAGAAAGAAATCACATACCCCAAGCATTGTAAAAAGAAAAGTCTTAAAGAGAGAAAATAATCTGTATATAACAACACATGATTAACCCCTAATGGAGTTCTAGGTACCTGTGAAGCAAAATAGCAAAGTATGCCAGAATGAGGAAAAATGGCACTGATATCAGTCTCACCTGTACCACATGTTGATGAGTGTCAGACTAACTAAATGAAGTTTTAAAAATACTTATAATTTCAAATATTTATTTTACATGATTCTATGAAAACCTAGATACTGGGTTCATATGTACTGCATCTAAAATATAAATTGAATTACATTCTTTGACAAAAAGGAAAACAGCTAGTTTATGGGTAGTGATAGAAACAAAATAGTCTTGTCTGCTTCCAGATTTCAACTCCTGTTTGGATTTGGGACCTGTATCCCAATTTCCCCTTCAAGACAGAATTTTTCGTCATGCCTGCAGATTTCTAGCATTTTAAGAATAGCTGATATACATGTTCTGTGTTTGCAGCTCTGAGAATGCCTACTGAAGTTTTCTTCTTATATTGCCTGATTTTAACTGGTCACTCTTGGAAACAATCTGACAAATTTTTTTTGCTTCTTTGCTTTAATTCCCAACTTAAATACAAGGGTGTGAACAGACAAGCCACAGTAAATGACTGAAATAAAGAAAACAGAATACAGGAAAAATGCAAAGACACATGTAAAGTTTCTTCCCTCCATGTGGTTTTTCTGGCTTATGCAGTCTGACTAGATGGAAGATATTCCAAGTACAGTTTTCTCTTAAGAGTCTCCATTTTTTTTTGCTTTCTCTGGAAGACAATTACAATTGCATGAGGCTGATGAGCAACACAGAGGGCACCTCTGTTATGAATTTAAGATGTAAAGTCAGCACTTGCATAATTTGTATAGTGTGTAGAGTTTTATCATGGTCAACAAATGATGTTAGTCAATACTATGTAAACATTGCTTCAGTTAGACCCATAGTTTCCAGACCCTTGGTTTATTCTGAAGCATGGATAGAATTCAGCTGGATTCTGTTATAAGAAATAATATTAATGGCATAGACACCATTGTCTGGTGGGCTAACAGTCACAATCTTCTCTACTGTATTGAAGGCATGATACAATTCACAGTGTACCATATAACTACTATACCTTTTTGGTTTTGTATATTTTTATGATGTTTTAAATTATACATTATTTTTGTTGAAGTACTAATGTTGTGCTGTATATTGTATATTTTGATATGAATTAGCAAATATTGTGTCATTTTAGGGACATTCACATATCACTTGTATGCCTGGACCAGTAAGAAGATGGAATTATCCAATTCCAATATGTTTAGGTATGTTCAGCATACATAATTTTTCTTAAATATGCCAGAATGAGAAAACTAGAGAACTCAAAAATAATAGACATGTACTGGAAAGAACAGGGAGAACTGGAAGAACTTAATTAAATGTGAAAATGGTCAAATTAAATTAAGGATTTTCAAAGGTTCCTGCACACTTTTGTTAGCAAATATTTTCTGAAATGTCCAAGCAGTAAAAAAATATGTATGTTGTACCTTTCAACCCAAACTGTTCTATGATATGATTCTATATGTTCTAGTCAGAATATATCATCAATTCATTATCAGGGATGACACCTCCAGAGACCATTAAAACACAGCTAATTTATTCAGGACTCATTTCCCCAGAAGAGCAATGACAGTTGCAGTAGATATTAAAATAGAAATAACATTACATTTTCATCTCTAATGAGTTCAACATAAGCACGTCTACCCAATTTCAGAAGATACATTATTTTTCAAGTTAAATTATATACATGTCCACAATACTATTGGAAAAAATACTGAAAACCTGTCAGAAACCAAAAAGAAAGATGTAAAGTGCATTTAAATATAATCTTATAATCATAATCATATAAATATGATGTCTAAATGTGAGGAATGTAAAACTCCTTCCAGTTGTAATCTCTTTCACTGCATAAAAATGCCTTTTTGTTTGGGTTCTCTAACACTAAAAGTTATCAGGATTTGTAATCTTGAATGTACAGAAAGCAGGATGCTGCAGATCTCATTAAATTTTTTTTTGCTTTGCTTTTCTTCAAGACAATTCATATATATCCTCTTGAGCTGCCTCATATAATTCTGTTCTTAATCCTGTGGGGTGTTAAAAACCTCCTATGAGGTACTGAGCTTCCTCAGCTTAGAATTTATAAATATTCAACAAGATTGAGATATTTGTAAGAATTTTTTCAGGAGTTAGTCTTCAGTGTTTGTCATTATGCATTAACATATGGTGAGGAAGTCTGCTATTATAATTGCATTGCTCTTCGTAAATTCTGAATATAAAGATCCTATGCCGAAATTGTAGAGGGTTTTGTTTTTCCTTTATTTTTCCTTCTTTTTTGCAAGTAATGATTTTTACTTGTGTTTCAAATGATGTAGCAAATTTTACTTGGGACAAAACTGCTAAACAAAATTCTATTTATCATAATTACCCTCTTTAGATGTAATATAGAAATCTAAGTAATTTTATTTATTGATGCCTGAAAACAAAAAAAAAAATTAAGATATTAATTTAGCTTAATTTCTGGAAGTGTATATGTGTGTACTTTTCTAAGTTTCTTTATTTTATCTTATTTTTAGAACAACGGGATAGAAATGCAATTTTTAAAAGGCCTCTTGAAACGCTTTGAGTACAGAGTCTTTTTATGATACATTATCTTACCTTATTCAGATACTCCTTTACAAAGTGAATCAGAATTGTCTCAGTGCTGCTAAGAGCTGATGTGTGCTGCTTCCCTTTCGCAAGGACAGTTGTTGTAGACAGATTGCAGAATAAACATTAGGGTAGCAAAGCTGGTGAGAGGTCTGGAGCACAAGTCTTACAAGGAGCAGCTGAGAGAGCTGGGGGTATTTAACCTGGAGGAAAGGAGGCTCTGGAGGACCTTATTTCTGTCTACAGCTCCCTGAAAGGAGGCTGTAGCAAAGTGGAGATCACTCCCTTCCTCCAGGCAACAAGTGATTGAATGAGAGGGCAGAATCTCAAGCTGCACCTAGGGAGGTTCAGGTTGGACATCAGGAAGAATCTCTTTATGGAAAGGGTGGTCAGGGATTTCAGGTCATTTCTTCACAGAATGGGTTGCCCAGGGTGTGGTGCCCAGTCACCATCCCTGTGAGTGTTCAAGAAGTGTTTGGATGTGGAATTTAGCGCCACAGTCTAGCTGGCAAACTGATGATCGGTCAAAGGTTGGACTCAATGATCTTGGATGTCTTTTCCAACCTAAATGGTTCTGTGATCTATTCTATTTTGGGTGCATGTATCCTCCAAGATAAAATCTACTCAATTCAGAGTTGATACAAGTTTTTAAAGAGCCTATTTGTAAATAACTTCATTACAGATATTTAGCAGTAAAGATATGTTTGTGTATTTTTAAAGTATAACACTAAGTATTATTATATTATTAATGCTCAAAGCATGTTCAGTGTTCTGGATTAATTTTTAGCACATTTCACTCCTCTGAAATATAATTTTGTTGGGTTTTTTTTTAGCACAATGTGGTGGTGGCATGTCAGACTTCAGTGGAGTAATTCTTAGTCCGGGGTTTCCTGGCAACTATCCTAGCAGTTTGGATTGCACATGGACAATAAAGCTGCCTATTGGGTTTGGTATGTGTTCTTTTATGGATTTAAAATTGATTTTTTATGGGTGCAAAACAATGAACATAGATTTTAAAATATTGTTAATATTTATCCTAGAAAAAAACAAAAGTAATTATAATTCATTTGAAGATGTTAACAAAAGCTTAAAAGAAAGATATAGAGTAGAAAAGCTACAAGGTTCTTGTTTTTTCATTTAATGTATGCCACAATGTTCTGATAAAGACAAAATTGTTTAATTAGAATTAACTACAATTTTCTAACTTAACAGGTTTAATTTCTCTTTTTGTGACATCATAAACCCAACAAAAATAAATAGCTGTCATGAATATCTGACACCAAGTCAGCATCAATTTGGAAGTTAAAGCTACATTTTAATTAATTATTTTATCATTAAGCTTCTTTGCGTATCCTAGGTGAAAGTCACAGCAGAGTAGAAATGTTCTTTGAAAGGAAATGTAGAAGCCTCCCACTTAAAGTTGTCAAACTTCCCACTCAGAGTAAAACTGTCAGTAACACTAAATAAAGCCCACTACAAATGGTGGAACCTTATCATCAAGGCTGCTACTTACCTCATCAGTTCCCAGCCTGTAACAGATGAGGATGTTGTACTCCTGATGTAGAACTTTGCACCTCTCCTTGTGCAAACTTTTAAGAAGGATTTATTTACTCAGTCCTAAGTTTTTTAGTATTCCTCAAACAAAAAATTTGCCCTTTAGTATATCATCCACGAGCCCTAGTTTAGTATCCTCCACACATTTGTTGAGGATGCATTCTCATTTTCCGAGTCTCTTCTGAAGACATAGAACAGTGTAAGCTCCCATAACAACTCACAGAATATTGTGCTTGTTACTGGCTGCCAATCACTGAATGGCAGATTATCACCCCTGGAGCCTCAAAGTAATGTTAATTTTTAACCAACTTCCTTTCCATTCATCAAGCTCACATATGTTCAGCTTCCAGATGAGAATGTTATAGACCGAGTCAAAAGTATATTATATAAACTTTCCTCCCTTTGTCATTTTAATAGTAGAAGGATATAATGGTGGATTAACTGTTATTTTCTGTTAGCAAATCCATGTTGACTGCTCCTAAGTATCTTTTTGTCTTTTATATGTTTGGAAATTGCCTCCAATTAAACAAGTTCTATAATTTTTCCAAGGACTGCAGTGAACCTGTAGTTGCCATTTCCTAGGTCCTCTTTGTTGTCTTAAAGGTAAATATATATTCAGACTTTTTCAGGTCACTAGAACATCTCTTATTTCACCATGGTTTTGTATCAGTACTATCAGCATTTTAATTACATTGGCTAACCCCTTGAGCAAATTTGGGTGGATCCTATACTCAAAGCTAGCCAGTAGATTTGTCCTATCTAATTTTTATAGACTTGTGGTGCCTTTTTAGGAGCATTTGCACTTGGATTTTTTTCCTTTACATGCTAGTTGAATGGGTGCTGTTTTTTTAGACAGGCCTCATTTTCTATTTTATACTTTCCATCACCTGCCATATTCTTTACTTGATGATACAGAATTTCTGGGACCTCCAGAGTGAGTGTGACATCCCAAACAATGTTCTTTTCTGCATTTGTTCAGATTCTTTTCCTCCTCTTTTTGAATTCAGTTCTGTGGTGATTTTGATTAGAAATCCCATGAGCCTAGATCATTTATGATTTAAATGAAAGCCAGTTGTTCTGCATGCGTTGTTTATATTGAAAAATATTAAATGTTCTGTAACATTGACTTAACCGAATCTGTCTGGGGGAAATACATTCTATTAGAAGGAGATTTCTATATAGAACCCAATTTTTTTGTTTGCATTTTGTTCAAAACACACAAGATTGCAGTCAATA
>VZRN01000728.1:1110331-1147422 GCA_013397935.1 Dasyornis broadbenti
TTTGAAAGGGAAAGAAGTTAATTCATTAGAATTAAGTTTCAACACCCATTTTCTGGATCCTGTAGAACAGTAATGATTCATGTCTTAACTGCTAAACACTTAGCTTCTCCTATTAGTTAGTTCTAGGTGTATTTTCTGTGCCTCAAAATCAAAACAAATAATTTATTGACTGGAGTGAATCTTTTTCTTTGAAGTACCTTAACTGGAACCAAGAATTTACTAATTAAATTCTAAGATGTCCAAAGCATGTTGTTACTCTGAATATCAATTTTGATGAAGGTCCTGAGCAGTGGCTGGATGTTCTTTGTTTCTACTTAATTTGCTATGAAAAAATGAAGATTAAAAAAACCCACCAACTTGATAATAGAGATCTAAGATGTGTGTTTGCTGCATGATTACAGATTCAGTGTCTGAGTCTTACAGAGTTTCAGTACTATTCAGTTCCTAAATAAATCTCTTAAATTACATAGGGCTTTGTGCAGATACTTACTGTGGTATTTTTAGTAAAGGGTTTGTGTCATTTTTATATGCTACAGATGTTTTCAGGTTGTTTTATTTTTTTCTTTATTGTTGCAGGAATAGGATAATGAGTTATCTTCTAGTTCTACTTGGTTTGATTTGAGATAAAGGCTTTGTGTTCAAAAGCATTAAAATGAAGTTGGGTTTTTTGTATATGCCTAGTGCCAGGAATACACAGCATGTCTTAAATTTGTATTTGCTTTAATGTCTTTATTGTAAGACAAGGTATACCAAGGTTGTTTAATTCCTCAGATTTCTTGAAGCAGACAATCTGAATTAAATATGACTAAACTTGCTTTCTGTTTAAAGTTTTGTTCTCTTCTTGCATCTTGATGCACCTAATATTCCTTTAACCTGTGCTCAGCATCATCTAACGCTCTCTGACCCTTCTTAACTCATCTTCCTTGCTTTAATCTGTTTGGATTCTGTTCCCTCTCCTTTTCCGAGAAATCTTGCCTGACAGTCACCAGACCATGCCTTCATTCCCCTTAAGACTTGGCTGCAAAGCCATTTCTGTCTGCACTGCTCAAACCCCCTTGAGACTTTAAGGCTAAAAGCTGAAGAAAAGCCGTGCCCGAGATGTTGAGTCTGAATGGTTGATGTATGACTGTGGAGGCCTCCTTACCCTGCAGTTCAGCACCAAACTATATATATAAACCATAACCCATGCTTTAGCAAAATACAAACAATGCATAATTACTATGTGTCAAACCTGTATTTCCAACAACCTGCTCTGGTTAGAGATTTTAAACATATTTTTAGAAAGTCTGTGTTGCCATACCATGCACATTTTGGGGTGGAGTGGGGAAAATAAAAGTATACAAAATAAAGCAAATTATACCGTTTAAGGCTTTGCTCACTTTTGCAGAACTAGGCTTCTATAATAACAGGGTGGTGTCATATTCAACATACATCTGAAATCTCTATGGAGAAAATCATCTAATTTGGACTAATAGTTTGTCAGAAATACGTAGTTATGAAAGTCCATAATCTGTATGGTCACTCTTGCACTGTATGATGTCTAGAATTAGTATTCTTCAACATGAATTACAGAGAGGACTCTTACTTTATCTACCGGAATTTATATCCACAAATGCAAAATTACTATTCATACTGCTGGGAACAATATTTTCATTTTGAAGTTCCCATCTAATCTTCACCCACCCCTCAACTTTGCATGTACCTTCTCTCATGTGTTAATTTTGGTTGGCTATCTTCTTGTGACAATACATAAAAACAATCAGTGTGATTTATTGCTAATTTGTAGCTGGAATTTACACAAAGCCCTAACAAAGTAATTTTCAGTTATGCAGGGAATTTCACCCTATATATATATATATACATATATATACAACTTTCATTCCAGTTCTGATAGTATTTATGACATCAGAAATTTTTTTTTTTTTACTTTTATATTTATTTTTACTTTTTTTACTTTTATATTTGACCAATGCTGTCAAAATAGGCTTCTGACTCTGCACAAAACTGAATAAAATCTGTTTTCTTTACACAGCACTGGTCATATTCAATGAAGTTACAGTGTACCAAATGTGTTTAAAAGTAGGACTTTTATATGGTCTAAGTAGAATGCAAAAAGCATCTACCGTCTTTTTTAAAAGAGTGGGGTTTTTTTATAGCTCTATGTGGAGGAAACATAACTGCAATGAATGGCACCATATACTCTCCAGGATACCCTGATGAGTATCCAAACTTTCAAGACTGCTTCTGGCTCGTAAGAGTACCACCTGGGAATGGAATCTACATCAATTTCACAGTTCTCCAAACAGAGCCAATATATGATTTCATAACTGTCTGGTAAGAGAACACTTTTGGCATTTCTTTAATCTTCATGTGACACTATGCAACCAAATAAGAATTTTAAAGAATATATTTGTGATCTTCTTCTTGAAACTGGTTCTTTCTAGGGGAAATGACTGAATTGCATTAATCCATGTTTTCCAATGGACCATTCTCTCTAAATAGCACTGGGCAAGAATTCAAAGCAGTAATAGTTTGTTAACAAAGAAAAGCATACAGAGGTATGCTATAATAGCTCCTCAACAATCAAGAGAAATAATACTTAAGAAAGGAGTGATAATAAGGAGTTTCAGATGTGTGTATTAATGTTTTAGGGTATGAGCACTAGAAACTAAAGTAGGGCAACACTTCATTCATTTCTTCCAAGTTGGCTTCTTTTAAGAGTACTTAAAAGGAATGATTCTATTTGTATTTAGCCATGACAAAAAGAGTTGAGCTAACAATAATCATAACCAAATTATATTCTCTATATACCTGAATCCATGTCTGTCATGGCTCTGCATGATGATGCTCAGCAGCAGCCTATCACATTAATCCCTCCACCACATATCTGAAGACATTTAATGGCTTTAGGCCTCATTGGTACACATCTAAAAGCTGTGTTATATACATGATGGTTATATACTTATGTAGCTTATACCACTTCTGGGATACTATTTATTTACAGAGCAGACCAAAAATTTTATAGCAGTTTCTAATGGAAAAAAAACCCAAACCATTTTATTCACAAGTCAAATGCTTCTTCAAAGTGTGCAATTTTTCTGCTAAAACAAAGGGGAAAGAGTCAATGTGCTATAATTTCATACATATTGCTACAAAATTTTCAAAATAAAAAATATCCATATTTTTACTTTGAATTTATTTTATTTTAAAATATATTATGCTAATAACTATTGAAAAAAATAACTTTAAATCTAAATTTAAACTTCTATTTCTTAATGTTTGACAATTCTAATATGGAAGGAAGCTAGAAGGAATATTGAATACTCTCATATTGTGATTCTGTTGTCTGTATAGTTCCACTGTTGTTTAGTACTAGCTTTAATTTAGTTTTTCTATTGAAATGAGTATTTCATTCTTTCACAAGGTAGCAATGACCTTACCAGCAGTACATGTATTGTCTAAATCATAATAAATAGTACAAAATAATATCAATACATTAATATGAGGAAGGATTTAAGAAATTGATCAACTGCATGTGATACTCAGTTTTGGTTAAAACTCCCAATAATTATATTAATACTTACTTGAGTCACAGAGATACAATCATTTGTATAAAATTCATAAAACAGCAACAAATTGATTGACAAAACTCTGAACCACACATAAAAATAAACTTTAAATGAATTCTTATCTCTCCATATACACTTTAAACGATAAATGATAGCATTAAAACATTTAAATGTAGGGGGGAAAGCTATAAAAAATGCTGACATTAGAGCGTATCTAAAAGTAACTTAGAATAAGTATTGCAAATAAAATGTGCATTTTTTAATGTCCACATGCAGTTTTCAAGGGGAATCTTATACTCAGTAAGCATTTTGGGTTTATTTTTGCCAAAGCCAACGTTCATACTTGTCTTTTCAAATTATTTTGTTAATTAATTCTAACAACACTGTTTGTCTAATTTGCCTTAAAATTACCAGATTCAAAAGACTGGGGGACATGAATAGTATTAGTTTTATTTATTTTCTGATAGCCACATTGGAAAGTATAGATACGCAAATGTGATCAGAAGTTGTGGCAAGTAGATGAAATACAATCACAAATTCAATAAATTTTGAGTTGACTGCAATATTTATTTGAAAATAAGAATATGACTTTGAAAAGGTGGTTGAATTAGGATTCAATCCACATACAGGATATAAAAACTTCTTCAACCCTTGATGTCTATTTTATCTCATTTTAGTTGTCTCATGCCTTTTAGAATAATCTAGAGAAAATTTACTGCATAAAACTGTATTAATTTTCTGGACCAAAAAAAGAAAAAAAAAATTATTCTGTTTGTTTTTCTTAGGGATGGACCAGACCAAACTTCCCCTCAAATTGGACAATTTAGTGGCAACACTGCATTAGAGTCAGTCTATAGCACTTCCAATCAGATTCTGATCAAGTTTCACAGTGACTTTACTACCAGTGGCTTCTTTGTACTTAGTTATCATGGTAAGTGTGACAAATTAAACTTTTTCCCTGTTTATACTGGTGACTGCAGGAAGACAAGGCATAAAAAAACTCAATTGCTTTTTCTAAGAAGAATTGCTATCATTAATATGACCGACCACTACTAGGGTAATGCAAACATATGTAAGACTAACATGAATGATGAAAGGAAGTTATTTTCTTGACCAGATATTAAATTTATTAGCAAAAATAAAAAGACTTCACTGTGATGAGACATGAACAAAGAAGGGCGCATCAAGACCCTAAAGGTCAAGATGCACATATTCTTCTCAAAATGCTTCTAAAATTCGTTTGAAGCCTAAATGTTTCTGGAGGACATTGAATTTTCTTTTAGATATTTGGATATTTTGAAGAGATGTTTTTGTAGAGATGCCAATGATAGTGAACTATATCTAAGATACGTTTTCAACAGTATATAGTTAAATGATGGTGAACTACATAGTGTAGTTAACATTAATTTGCCCTTGAATTAAAACTTACTGGATGACAATGTGTAAGAATTGATGCACCAAATTCTACCTCTTTTTGTAGTCATCCAGACCCTCTGTGGCCAAGTGTCTTTTGTCTTGCTATAATTCAAGGCAACAGTTTGAGAAGTACAGGTGGGTTTAGGTGGTTTGTGAATGCCTGTTGGATTGAATATTCTAGGAAACACGGACAGGCTACAGTCTGTTTTCTGGATCCAGGTCAAATTTTGTGACTAGAAGGCTTTAATTTTTACTGGGATTAAAGGAACTTTAATCAAGCAAAACAAAGCAAAACAAAAAAATATGTAAAGCCTACAATGAAAAAACTCACCAGCAATAGCACTTGAATTGATTATGGAGTAGATACTCCAGCAGGGCTAGGCAGAGAGGGGTCAGAATTAGCATTCCAGATCTTGGCATCTAAATTGCATGTATCAACTTGCAAAGGACAAAGTGACATTTTGTATTCATTAATGAATTGATAAGTATTGATATCTATTGATACATCAGTATATGACCAAAAATATGTAAAAATGCTCATGTAATCATAGAATTGTTCAGGTTGGAACAGCCCTTTAAGATCATCAAGTCCAAATGTAAGCCTAACACTGCCAAGTCTACCACTAAAGCAGGTTGATAAGTGACACATTATATGCCTTGCAAATACCTCCAGGGATGGTAACTCCACCTCTTTCCTGGACAGCCTGTTCCAAAGCTCGACCACCCTTTTGGTTAACACATTTTTACTAATATCCAGTCTAAATCTCAGGTGGAGCAAGCTGAGGCTCTTTCTTCTGGTCTAACAATTTGCTAGTATTAACGTGTCTCTAAAGATCTTCCTTTGCTTGTTTCTTTTGTTGTGAAAATTGTCATACCACAGGTGTAGGCCCTACTGGGCAATAAAGATGCAAATTGAGCAGCACAAAGATTACATATAAAGAAACTTAAAATGAAATCTCTCAGTATTTTGGAGTCCATGATCCTTCATATCAGCTGCACAAAAATTATAGTAAAAAAGGCAAACCAGTGCAAGGAGTCTAATTTATTTAGAATAAATAATTTTGGGATTAAACTTAATCATCCTCCTGTTACCCTGAAATGAGAGACATTTGAAATTACTTGTTTATTGAATCAATTTTTAAATATGTTCATGATTTTTACTATTATTTTTCATAAGATGCAGATAACACAGTTGTTTCATGTTTAATTTGTGTGTTTTATTTTAAATTGCTTTATTCTAAGGCTTTCTGACTCTGATTTAAGTAGATCTTCATTATATGATTGGCAAAAAGGAGCATAATAGGAAGATATCAAATTAGGTTGACTCAGTAGTAACAAAAGGTCTTACTAATGGTATAAATTCTGTGGTTGACAGAAGTGTGCCCAATTAGAGTACTAAAGGATCTAATTACAGTAAGCAACCAAGAGTGTGTATGATTGAAGCTGAACTGTTATCTGCCATAAGTAGATGTTTCTGTGCTAAAGAGAAATGCTATCAAACAATGCTGTATGAAAATGTAATATTAGTGAAAACCAAAAATACTTCATTCTGAATGTACACTTTAAACCAGGCAAAACTCCACTGTAGGTATAAATATGTCAATGTGATTTGTTTTGTCAGATTTCTATCCTATTTGTATTAAGATTAAATGGTATTTTGTCTGTCTCTAAACAAGGGCGCAATTTCATTTGATCTCTGGGGAAAAAAAGTCAATCTATATAGCTTCTGCACACTTTTCCTACTTGTCTTTTTATTTATTTCACCTAATTATTTTGCCTGACTGTTACATCATGTGCTAAACCTCAGAAATTATTTAATGTGAAACTTCAAAGGAGAATTTTGAAAGCATGACTATTTTCTGACCCTATCTACAGGTTATGTGTGCTTCACAGCTATTCAGTTACAGGGAAATTTCTCAGTCAAAATGCTGCTGTCCATTAGTTATGCCACCTCTGGGTAGAATCTCTGGGATTCCAAAACTTGTTACAAGGTTTCAAAAGTGGAAGAGTTACACAGTAAAATTGTATTGTCAAAAAAATACAGACCCAAACAAAACAATGATTGAACAATACAGAAAAACATTTGCTTTTCGGCTGGGATCACTTAAGTGAGAAAATTGGCAACCACTTCTAAATTTCTTATGTTATTTATGAAGAGGGTTTCACCACTAAAATTAAGTAACTAATTGAGAATGCAGGCACAACTTCCAATTCTTTCCTTTCCTTTCTTTGGATTCTTTTAAAAGTTTCAAAATAAATTAATAGAGTTTTTATTTTTATTCTGCTAATGTGAATATTAAATCAGTTATTTCATGGCTGTGTTAACTGCGTTTGAGAATGTCAACTGTGCTTTGTTCCTGTTTATAGCCTATCAGCTCCGTGTCTGCCAGCCTCCAGCAAATATACCAAATGCTGAAATTCTAGCAGAGGATGATGAATTCGAAATAGGTAATATAAAAAAAAATAAAAGCAAAATTTGTTTATAAAATAAACTTACTGTGCACTGGCTGCTTTTTAGGATGGAAATAATATCTGTAATATTTTAGATTTTAATTTGAAAATACATTTTTTACGAAATCATTCCTCTTCCCTACGCATTCTGAATCCCACCTATGTTTCAGAGATTCCATATAAGTACCATAGTAGCTCTTTTTAATTGACTTAATTTAAAAGTACATTTTTCATACTGTTTAATATAAAATATTGTAGTGCACTGAAACAAACAAAGAAAACCCATAAGAAGACATGTAGACAATGGTATATTCTGTACCAGAATTAAGGTTCTGTGACCTAAAGGGTAAAATCAAATTTGTAAAAGTTATGAGGATAAGAGAAGGAGATGACATTCTGACTTTCTGAGACATGTCAATAGTATTACTTAGCAACCTGTATTTCAAAGAAATATGATTTATATGATCTGATGTCAGATGTCTGGTCAGCTAGTTTTGCTCACATGATGGCGAAGAAAAACAATTTTTTTTTTAACTATATACCAATATATGATTAATTATATAGGTCACAAAGAGAAAATAACTTTTTTCCCCCCTTTTGCTCTGTAATCTGAACCAAAGAGAACTGCTGGGATATGCAAATCTCTACTTTTATTGGTACATAAAACTATATGAATTATTGGTTTCTTAATTAAAAAATTAAAATTCCTTATTCTTACAGAGCCAAATTTAGGTATCATCAACTAAATCCAGTTTGCATTTAATTTATTTTCCCTCAGGATTGTGTGAATTACTGACTTGATCTTATACCTTTATTTAATTCCATAATGGTTATCCTATAAATTATATTGCTTAAAGCCTTGTGGGCAATTGGTTCACACAGTATCAGTCAAACCCAGACAAATTAGCAAACTATCTAACAAATAGTGTGGTGGCAAAAAGTGATAGGTGCAGCACAGCGTGCAACACAAAGCTCATTTACCACATTTCTCGGACTAAGCAAAGTTGTTTATGCCAGAGGTCATTTAGCCCATTGTATAATATGGTAGTAAGAAACTTCATTAATCAATAATGTTTTCAGAGCTAAAAGACGTGGTTAATTGCTGTTTAATGTTTCTTTTGTTTGTTTGTGCTTTGCCCTGTTTTGTTTTTCTGAACAGGAGACATAATAAGGTACCAGTGTCAGCCAGGCTTTACGCTGGTTGGTAATGAGATTTTGACATGCCGGCTGGGGGAAAGACTTCAGATGGATGGAGCACCACCTACTTGTCAAGGTTTTTTCTCCTTTTTATTTTCCTCCTGCCACACCAGTTCATTGGTGATTTCTTAAATAACCTCTAAATCTCTTTATGTAAGACAGCATACTGAAACTATTTGACAATTTATCCCAATGTATCAGTGTTCCTTTTGTTTCATGTATGTGAGATAGTAATGCAAAATAATTAGTAATTTTTTAACGGATTGTGCAATTTTAAAGGGCTGCTGCTCTACTTTTTGAAAATAATTTTACAATTCTGTAGTGGTTTTTTTGTTTTTTTCTTGCAGGGGTCTAATTTGGTAAATAATGAGACTATTTTGTTTTATCTACAACATAATAGTATGAAAATGTATACGGAAATTTTTTAAAATGCTAAATTAATATAGCACGGATTTGGGTGAACAAGTTAACAAAATCATTTTTCAGTGCAGTTTTAAATACTTCCATTTTTATTAGTGTATCTCCAAAACAGGTTTTGTGTGTGTGTGTGTGTGTGTGCGCGTGCGCATGTGTTTGCTCATTTTTCCTCTTATTGAAAACTGTGAATGGAGAGGTAATGCTATCTTATTGTTAAGGTCAAAACAAGATTGCAGTCCTGCCAGCCACTAACATCACACTTTAAGCCCATCCTTATTAAGCTGAAATTTGATATGTTATGCTAGAAAAGAATTTTTCCATAATTTAAAAAAAAAGTGAGTTTTCTCTCATACTGAACTGATTAGGGAGCTAATGAAGATAAGCCTTGCACATGCTTCGTTAAAAAAAATGGAATCTCTTTGAAGTTCCGGTGATGGGTATGAGTTTATGTTTTCTTGCTAATTCTTCATTTATATGTGGAAGGATAAATAAGGACCTGCAGTTATAAACATGTATGATAAAGTCTTTTCAAGAAAAAAAGACGAAACCAAAACACCACAGCCTCATAAAAGTCTAAGTTATGTAAACAAAAGCCATTTTGGATTGTACTAGTTGCTATGATATTCCTTTGTGATCCATCTGTTCCTGAGCTTAATATTCTAACATCTACTGCAGGATTTAAATACTTTCCCAAATCAGTCATAATAAGTGCATTTGATTTACATTTGTATCATATGAAAAATACTGCCATCTGTTTTTTCTACCAATCTGATGTTCTGGTGTGTCCTTCCCCAGTAATTTTAATTCATTAACATATCCATAAAACACTCATGATCAAGGATTTATTTGGCAATAGTAAATTAATTGTGAATAAATCTACTACTTTTACAAGCAAAACTTTAATATTTGACTATTTCTTAGCAATTTCTAAAGTTATAAAATGGTGCACAATATAAATGTTAGGAAATTAAATATCAGTATATTAATTTTTAGAACTTTATTATTACTATAATATTCACCTAGGCTTTCAGCTGAGAGTTTAAAAAAAAAAATTGTATTAATATACTCTTTTCCTCCATTCCTTGGAAGCTGGAAGGGTCTAGCATTGCAGCTGAATAAACTGTTTTCCCCTGATTTTATGCACAAAATTATGCAAAAGTCAAAAACATTCACAGCAGTAAGTCTAGTTCTTGAAAATGCAAAGTGAAATTGAAATGTGAGCTTCATAAGAACTTTAACACTGATAAATTCTGAAAATCCATGCATTTAGTTAGGTACAAATGTGTCTAGAAATAGCTTCCAACACCCCAATTTAAATTTAAATCCTAACTTGGCAGACTTATAGCATTTAATAGGTGGAAAACCATGAACCTCCAGGCATTGTTTTAAATGTTAAAATGATGTAATATTAGATGGGGCAAATAGAGACATATGTGCTGATCCTGAGGCATTCTCTCAGCGTGTGCTGCTGAAGGCATATTTGTATTCAGTGCACGAGCCAAGACAAAAACTCAGGAATGATGCCTTCAGTTATCATAGTTAATCTTTTATGTGTCAGATATGAATTCTAAACTTTGGTTCCAATACTAAATATTACATCAATGCTTTGATAACTTCTGTTTAAAGCAGAATGAAATTAACATGGTCTTCTGAGTTAGATTCAGAAAATGAAAAGGACAATTGCAAAGGAATTTGTCAAATAGTGTTAAAAGTGACAGTCCAGTTGGCAATCTAGAATAAACAGCACCATATTTTCTTTTGTATTTATTTATATAATGTCTAAGTTTGAAGATCATGATCTATAAGTTGAAGTTCAATAACGAAAGATGGAGAGGTTTGTGGAATCTAAAGGCTGCAAAGTTGCATGCCAAAAATTTCTGTGTTTCATGTTTTTAGTATAACACATTGGTCTATGGATAAGCTACCATAGTTCATTGTGCAGGCTGTAACACACTACATAAGAGTCACTCTCAAGAAAAAAACCTCAGTTCTTCTATTGGTTCATATTAGTATTAGCTTACTAATTCATTTCACTGGGTAGAGCATATATTTGTTGTTAGACTTCATTGTGTTAATTCCTGATGCTTTAAAATTATGCATGTGTTATATGCTTTAGCCAGTGTAAAGTGACTTTTGATTGAGTTTTCCTTTAATTTTTGACTTTAAATAAATTGACACCTACATCCAAGATTAATCCGTAAGTGAATCTGAAGAATGCTGCTGAGCAGAATTTAAATAACAATATATTAGTCTTGAATCTAATGTATTGCAGTAAAGGTATACTAGACAAATGAGGTAATCCTAAAAGAAAATATTGAAGCAAAATATATTTAAGACTCATTTGGTAATTTTAATTTTTACAGGTTAGTTTACATCACATTTTGTACTATTTAAAACTGTGTCACTTTTTTTCTCTGTATGTCACTGGTGTGTGTCAATTGGATGAGCATTTCTTAAAATTCTTGCAGATTTCCTTTAGACGTGAAAAAAATCACTAAATTCCATAAGTTTAGCCAATGCCTATTCTAGTATTTTGTTAAAATAGTATATTGTCCATACAAAACATGTAACTTTCAACCTCAAGTTTCCTTTAAATTAGCTTCTAATTTCAGGATAAAATGGAAATTTCATAGAAAGAAGATTTAGACTGTATTTTGTGTCATAAGTAGCGGACCCTGAGAAAATTGGTTAATTGAGATTCTTAACTATATCTCAGATATATTTTCTCTGATTCATATAAAATTTAGCTACCCAATTACCAAGGGAATCTGTTTAAGAGAAACAAGTCTTTAAATTCTCTGAGGGAATGTTTATTCCTGAGGGATGCTTAGCTGAAGAGTCCTGAAATTAAGGACAGTTTGCAAGGCAAAACCAGCTGCAAATAAGTGAGTGCAGCCAGATTACTATTATGCTCTTCCTGCAACACATTTTTATATAAATATATGTATCTGTATGTGCATATAAAACTGAGAGGATTATTTTGTTCATTTGCTTGAGATATGTGTCACAACAGGCACAGCACTGCAGTTTGACAGCCAGGTTCCAGCCATATGAGTTTTATTAAATGGAATGGAGGTGTTGTATTCAATCTCTTCTTGAGTAATTGAAACAAACACAGGACATGAGTTTAAGCCTTTTAAGTTTAGCAACTAGATGCTGATTTGCAAGTGAGAGACAAATATTTTTAAAATATGTGGGCAGATGCAAATTTTGAAGTTGGTTGGATGGGTTTTGCAGAGGGTTGGATTTACATGATCTTCAAAGGTTGCTGCCAACCCAAATATTCAATGATTCTCACAGTTTTTCTTTTTCTCTCCCTTTCTCTCTTTTCTATGTTCTTTATCTCTCTTTGTAGTCCAGTAACTTTTGCAACACAAAACCTGATTTTTGTAATTAATGAGCCAATATTATTTCCAGTGTTCTTGAGAAACCTAAGATCCTATTATTTTTCTTGTGTAACTCAGAACTCATTTTCATGTAGAAGTTAGTAATCAATATAAAAAGGTTTCAAAGCTCCTGTCTAGCAGTGTTATGTTCTGAATATACTGAAGCACTTGTTCATATGTCATGAAACAAACACATTTTTTGAAAAAAGTTCCAATACCATGGTAATATCAACTATTTCTGTTTAAGGAAATTATTATTCTATGTAGATCCACTGAATCCAGATAAATTCAAAGTTAAATCTCTTCATCATATTTTAAATCACCATGTTGCACAATTTACGGAAATAGAATGGGCAGTTCTTTTAAACTCGGGAAAATGTTGTCAATCAGAAGAATCAGAAATAATGGGCTTTAGATTTTTTTGACAATTTTTCTGTTTCACAGTGCTCTGTCCAGCCAATGAAATGCGTCTGGATTCAACAGGAGTAATACTGAGCCCTGGATATCCTGACAGCTACCCAAATCTCCAGATGTGTGCATGGACCATTACTGTGGAAAAGGGTTACAATATCAGCATGTTCTTTGAATTCTTCCAGACAGAAAAGGAATTTGATATACTTGAGGTGTTCGATGGTAACTATAGGATGCATAACTTTGGATGATACCTTTTCTATATTTTTATATGCCTTTTCTGTATTTTTATATTGCTTCTGTCTAAATACTATTGTTTATGCATATCATAATTTTTCAGTATAAAAAATCTTAAGCAATTATTTTGATTTGTTATGCTAAAAAGAACTGCTGAATTCTAAAATTGTACTGCATGTTATACTTAGAAATATTTTTTGTTTCGAGCAAGTATATAGTTTCCAGTTATAACATATACTTTCAACTATTTTTAATTCAAATTAATTTGCTGTTTGCTTGAAGGACATTTTACATATATATTAATTGTATGCATATAGCTTATTGCATATTATTTTAAACTTTGTAACTCCTTTTTTCTTTCTTTGTTTTTCCTTCCTTTGTACCAAGGACCAAATAGTCATAGCCCATTGCTCATATCTCTCAGCGGGGACTATTCTTCTTCTCTAAATATAACCAGCAATGGCCATGAAGTATTTCTCCGGTGGTCAGCAGATCATGGAACCAATAAAAAGGGTTTCAGAATAAGATATATAGGTATGCAGATGTGACTTTCTATAATGTGCATAAAATTTCAATATGTAACATTTGTTTATGTGAAAAGGGTAATATAAGCTATGTTTGGTATACTTAATTAACCAAACTGAAAGGAAATCCAATCTGCTCTACATATACGAACCTGATGACCCTCTTCTTGCGAGGGAAAAACCCCATATACATGTGCTCTGTAGAGAATTAATAAAACACAGGGCTTTAAATAGCATAAGCCAGTACTAAAGATAAAGGAAGCAGCTTCCCCGTTCTCTTTCCCATTTATTTGCACTGATGTGCCTTGTCATACTGAGATGTTTTTCTAACTGGATCTTTATGCAATTCACCACTAAGAATTTTGGTGGGACAGAGGAAGACATTGCAACAAGGCAGAGTGAACAGCTATAAAGTGAAAAATCAGAGATCCTGAAGGATTGAAGTGTTTAACTTTAGGTTCAACAGAAGCAGCAAACAGTATTAGAGAGATAAATTAGTATGTAAAAAAGCCAGTATTTTATGTGTTATTAATTCAAACTAACATAATTATGAATAGTGTGTGGAAATAGTACCTGAGAAAGTTAGATTTTAGTAAAATTGCTTTTACAGAATTATTATCTAATATCGATTTTACTGGAAAGTTATATTAATTAATCAAGCTAAAATAGATCTATTGCAATTTACAGCAATTACAGAAAATCTATATTTGATTTTTTATGATGACCACAGATCTGAAATACACAGAATGAAGAGTACTGGGGATAGTATCTAATAGATATTAGAGGAGTTATTGGCATAAAGCAGTTTCATTTTACAAAGTGGAGAAAGAAATAGAGAATAAGTATAAAATTCTTTCTGCTGTGTTTTTTTGGTTTTCCTCACTTAATTTTTGGCTACTTCACAACTGAAGAAAAATAATTAGGATCATAATATATTGTGAAACCATATCAGTGACATCTTTCCCTTTAGAAGAGCACAGAGGACAGTTTTCTCAGACATAAAATGTTTGTTGTTCATTAGATAAAATTCACTGTTTACTAGACACAAAATAATATGTGGTGCTGATTTTCATTTCCCATAGTACCTGTTGGATCTGTTAAAAGAGAAAGAAGAGAAAAATCTTCAATTCTCCAGAATTGAAGAAGAGAAAAGTCTCACTTACAGGCAGTGAGAGAACTGTTGAGAGGTAGAGAGGAAATATTTTCTCGTGATCTGTTCCACGCAGAAACTGCTGGTATATTTGGTTACACACTAAAGAAGTAGAGGTGTCTGTATCTTTGATTCTCTCAAGAAAGTGTAAGTCAGGAGACATTTAGTATAATGAAGAAAATATTTTCGTAGTATATGATCTAAAAGATATAGCAGTACTTGTCATTCTGCTCTTTGATTTACTATATTTAATATGTATTTGTTGTAACCAAACAGCCACATGACTCCATTCTGGTCAGAGGAACCTTTCACGTGAGAAAAACATTGATCCAAAGTAAGTCATGAGACATGGAAAGGCTTAAAGAGCAAGTGAAGCAATTCTCTGTTTGCCTGAGAAAATAAATATCAATAATTATAAATGTTTCTTCAAAGCATAAAGGAAACACTTGGAAACAAACTTCCAGCACATTTTTCTTTCCTGCAAAAAGGGAATATGGCCATTTTGGCTAGCAGGCTTTAATCAAACTAATCAGAGACAAAGTTTAACTTCTACACAAACAACATGTATCTTAAATTGGTTACCAGGTTATAAGAGCCTTCTGGTCCACTTCTATGACAAGACAGCCAAACCTAAATGACTTGGTACTCAGAGACTTAATGAACAAGGGAGATAAAGGAAATACAATAGGAAACCAGTATTTAATGTCAGAGTCTTGAAGTACATAAATAATTTCAGATTATAAAATCTGTAACTCTTAGAGATATTTTTTTGCTCTCATAAAGATTTATTATTTTTTCTTCATAGTGTCTAGATAAGACTTCTGTAAGACTAACTGTGTTCTAAGTAAATCAACAACTAAAAGCAGATTCAGTATTTTTGCCATGGATTTATAGTGGCAGTCATAAATACCATTCAAATCTATTTTAAATCTTTTGCTTCAGCTCAGTGTATCACAGAACTTGAATGAAAGAATTCATTTAGGACCAGAAAGAAAGGACTATTTTAAAAGAGTTATGTTCAGGATATGCAAGATGTTTGCTTTCAAAAATTTAGATACCACTGAAATGTATACAATTGCAATAAATTTCATCATAAAGTTCAGTAGCTTGTTTAATTTAAAAACAAGATGGTAAAAAACCCCCGAAACCCAAAACCTATAGCCAGTTATAAAAGTGAACTATCACTCTATTTTTTTTTGAGTCTACTGAAACCCAAACCTTATCAAGGGCTTATTTTAAAGTTCTACTTTTTCCACCTTTATGTTTTTGGGAAATTGCTCAATGCATGCATTATCAGGACACAAAACACAACTTGTAGTAATGTTTTCTCAGCGTCTTACCAGATGTCCACTGAGTTCAACAAGAATTTATCAAGCATTGTTCTCTGAATTCTAAACACATATTTTATTAATTCAATATTTATGTTTAAAGCTCTCTACTGTAGCACCCCAGAGTCGCCTCCGCACGGTTTCATTGTCAGCCAGACAGGTGGACAGCTCAACAGCATGGTTCGCTGGGCTTGCGATCGGGGCTTTCGGCTCATTGGGAAAAGCACTGCTGTATGCAGGAAGTCTCCATATGGTTATTACTCATGGGATGTTCCAGTACCAGCTTGTCAAGGTAAATTCTTTTATTCAAAAAAATATACTCTTAAGAAACTTTCTTTTTTCCTTTTCTAATGTAAGCCATCAGTTTTCTGACTTCAAGTGAATAGCAGGTAAATATTTCATGGTCATACTTCTGTACCAAATATTTTCCATCTCATAAGAGTTATTAAAACAAATGTACTTTTAAGAAATAGTATTTCCAAAGGATCCGATAAGACTGACAGATACAAAAAATAATCCACATCACTGTGCGGGAACTTTCCTCCCAATACACATTTAAAATACGAAATTTTTCAAAAAGTTTATTTAAAACAATATATTTAAAGTTCATTTATCATGGTTCAAGAACTATGTTAAATAAAACAATAACAACAACCCAAAAAAACCCAAACAAACAAAAAAAAACCAAACACAAAACAAAACAAAAAAGAAAAAAAACACCTAAAACTTGCAACATTTCCAAGAATCAGAAACTGGTCCAAGAAGGAATTCCAGTATTCTGTGGTTTAAATTCAAATTTATAATAGATTTCATCATGTTAACCGTGTGTTTAGTTTCTTCTGTCTTCTAAAACCATATATATTTTACTTTAAAAAGAAGAAAAAAAAGTTATATAATACCCATAATAGTTGTATTTGAATTCTTCCTTTCCTGAAAAGAATGCTATTGTTCTGGTGCTTACCTATGTATCTATTCAGTAAACTATTAGAACGATTTTTTTCATGAAAATTTGCAGATGTATTATTCAAAATGTATACATTTCGTTCATGTTGATAAGCAGAGATACATGCTATAGGAATGTTCAATGTTAATTTCCCCACAAGCTATGCTTTTGTGAAAAAAAGGCTTTGAACTCTAAGTTTCTAAAGCAAAAGAAAAAACATTATAAACTTCTCTTACTCTTCTATTTTTAAAAAGCTGAAAGTATTCGCTACATATGATTCTTTAACTTTTTCACCTAAGGATAACCTTCATGACACTTACTTGCAGAATCTGTCAAACTCTTAATTAGACGTACTACACCATTTGAAATTAAAAAAAAAAAAAAAACAAAACAAACAAATAAACAAAAAAAAACCCCAACAAAAACAGAACACCAAACCCACAAACAAACCCACCTTACCAATTTAAAATACCAAATGATTATTCTCAACATACTGAGTTCAGTAGTGGAAATGGTTGCAATACTCAGACAACGCTTTAGGAACAAGTGTTTAGTAATTTCATAGTGTCTGATTAAGCACAAAGACTATTGGTACCAACAGTTGGCATATTGAAAATAGTTTAAAATATTTATTAATTTAATAAAAGTTAGTTAACTATAATTATGTGATATAATCAAATATAGATTTGATACATTATATGAAATTTATTCAATTCTTTCAATATGTCTTTGTGCTGGAAAGTGGTTCCTGGCCATGATATGTAGCTGCCTCTCACAACAGCAAACACTGGGTTCAGCCCAAAGACACATTACTGCAAAACACACCGGAGTAAGCTGTTTCCATATAGCAGACATACATCTAAGCTTCCTATTGTTTTTCTGAGGTGAAAGTTATCCCACTTACCCAGTTGATAAAGAAGATTCAGTCTCTTTTGTCAAAAAGGTTGAGAACACATCAGTAGATGTCCTTCATGTTCTTTCAGAGAGGGAATTTACAAGGCATAACAGCTTTGTCATTCCCCCTGCTGCTGAGCAGTACAGCTTCACCACAAAGTAATTGTAACTCTTTTAAGTATGGATAGTGGGATTTAGAACTTCATGCCATTGAGTGTGAGCAACTTTTTTTAACAAGCGTTATAATTGTCAATCACTGTTTGCCAACTATTTTTTCAGGTGATGCAACATTGTCGCAGTCCTACCTTCTTCTTCACATTCTCTGTCATGTATAGCGTAAAGTGCAAAGCCATCTTAATCAGTCCTTTCACATATTTGAATGAAGAATTGCTGCAGACAACCATATAACATGGAACAAGAAAAGTATTAGTCTTTTTTCTTACATAGCACTTCAAGTTGAGAAAAAAAATAATCTATTTGCAATTTTGTGACTTCTTTCAAACCCATCTCATTTTAATGTACTTTTTTTCTGCCTTTAAAATGAAGATTGCCAGCCAAACCACAGAAGTAGTTTTAGTAATTAAGACTGTTTCCTATAAAAAATGAGATATCTCAGTCCTCAAAATTCATATATCCTTTAATGATACCTCTACAGTCTGCACAGCTACTGGGTTTTGGTGATTTGGTGGGTTTTTATACAATACTAGTTGCATTTCCTGCCAAGCATTTCTACTCCCTTCAGAATACGTCATGATTATTTAAACTAATTCTTTCTCTTTACATTTTTTGTTCTCTATCTGTACCATTATTATAACGTTGGAATTGTCTTCTGTAATTAATGAATGGCAGTAACCTTGTCCACTACAACCTTCTTTTCTTTCCAAGTTCATGAGTAACGTTAGAGCAATTTTTAATGTTCTCATTCTTATACTATCTCTGAACCTCTAAATGGGTAATATCAGCCATTCTTCATATCACTTGTACTACAGGACTGAGAGAACCCAAAACATCAAGACACACATTTTAACCTTGGATGAAACATTTTTTCCATAATTTATAGAACTAAACATATCACAGTAGATGTGACAAATGCAGTAAGGAATCAAAAAGAAATACCTCAAACCAGACTTCAGCAATTACCTGAAACCTGTTTCAAAGTTAATAGAAAAGCAACCTTCTTCTGTCATGAAAAGAAGTAAAATAAACTACTTCAAAATCTAATATTGTGGTGAATAATGGTAAAACTAATACAAATTACTTACAAACTTTTACTGTTCTAGCTTTTAGATATTAACTGTTCTGTTTATATAGACACGTATTAAATGAACCATAGCGTGAAATTGTTGTTATCTATGTATCCAACTCAGTTTTAATGACATTAGGTCAATGAAAGTTTCCTATGGTTAACCAAATTATAGGTCTGATAATTTTGAATTTTGAAAGAATGAACAGATTTGCAATGATCTGTCTGAATACAGGAATTAACATGAATACATAGAAATGGTTGCATATTTACAAATGATCATAGATCTCAGAAGATTCAAAGTGTTTTAAAACATTTGGTATTCTTTCAGTTACTTTTTACATTCTCTTTTTTTTTAATCTCAGAATTATATGATTCTTGGTTTTAATGAAGTATTTATCTTGCAAATAAATACTGTCTCAGACAGGCCTCATCAGAAATCATTATTAGTACTTTATAACATCATATATGGATATTGGGCAAAGGCTTCTACAGGAATTTTAGGTACTTCACTTTTAGGCACACTTTTAGGTACTTCATAAGAGATCTTATGTAAGTGAAGTTTAAAATGTGGCATTATCTAGAAAAGTTCTCTACCTTAGTAATCTAAATTGTTCATAACAGCAGACATAAGCAGTGCATACTTGGTGTGTTATACTAAAGTATTAAAAAAACATTCAAGATACATAAATCAATAAATAAATAGAATACCAAGAATATATAGTTAGATATGGTACCTGATGAGCTATGATTTTATAAGAAATTAATGGTGTGGAAAAAATACCTGATATGTAAAGCATAATCCTCCTACTTTACGTTCTTTTAGACATGGCTATAGGTTTGAGATAGTCATATTAATATACATTAAAAAAATAATACAGCTATGTGTAAAACACGTAAGTCTTATATTTGTATAAAATAGACTTCTGTTTACTGCCAAATGTATATCTTTGTGGGGACAGGCATGAAAAGTCAATTAAAAGATTATTAGATTTCAAATAAATAGTTGGCATTCTTTAAAGTTTATTTAAGGCAATTTACAGAAAACAGTTTTTATAAAATTTCTTAATCCTTTGCAAATTGGCCGTTCAAGTAGTTAAGTTCAGAGGAGAACAGTTTCAGTAATCACACCTATGCTTGAAATGTTCTGCTGAAAGTTATCAGCTCTAGACTTATGTCTGTATTGATAGCCAAATTTTTCTCATATTCCTGAGATGTGAAATGTAACTGTATCTGCCAAGTGTTGTTCTTAAGTGAATCAAAGCAAATCCAAGGATTGGAGGTCCTTTATAGGGTGAATAGTCTATTTGGGAAATAGTAATCACAGAAACTTTTAATAGTGCTTTAGCATTTACTGGAGAGTATTTAAGAACTCATTCTGTTCTAATAATGTTCTGAAATTTCAGATAAGTCTTCAAAATGCTGTTGTGCTTTGAGAACTAATATAATTAAGGTTTTCCAAGGTCTGTGTGTATTTTTGTATGTCTATCTTTGGAATTGGAACCGTGTTCTGAAGTTTGTGAAAAAGGAATAGAATTTAATGTTTCAGTTTGATTCACGATATTGCCCATGCTGACATACAGTGAACAAACATTTCTGTGATAATCCTAGTTTAGGGAATTTTGGATATTTCTTATTTGTCATTTTTTTGTGTCAAATTGTCAGATGTGGCAATAACTTGTCCTGATATTTTCACATGTTTTCGCCTAAGAGGTAGTTTTCATGGAATCATGCAAGGGTTTACTTGGAAGAGACCTTAAAGATATATTTCCAATCATTGTGGGATGGGCAGGAGCACTGTTCACTGTACCAGGTTGCTTAAAGCTGGTCCAATCTGGCCTTGAACACTTCCAGGGATGGGGCATCCAGAAAGTCTCTGGGCAACTTTTCTGTGCAAGTTTCCACATATGTGAAATTCAGCTCAAAACTGCTGTAAACTAGAATGTCATTGGGTGACCCTTGGGAACTCTATTGTTTATATAAAAGTCTGTTACCAAGTACTTGGTGTGCTGGGTTGTATCTTGTTTCTTAAAAATTTAAGGTTAAGGGCAGGATATGTTTTTCTTGTGGCTCAAGATTGACTCTGTTAACATGGATAA
Source organism: Dasyornis broadbenti (assembly GCA_013397935.1). Classification (NCBI taxonomy): domain Eukaryota; kingdom Metazoa; phylum Chordata; class Aves; order Passeriformes; family Dasyornithidae; genus Dasyornis; species Dasyornis broadbenti. The sequence continues at coordinate 1,131,597 of VZRN01000728.1, forward strand.
TATGATTCAAAATTTATTGAGTCACTAATGGAGGTCTTTGAATACTGAAGAAGTAATTAATCTCAATGGCAGATACAGAACATCTCAGGCTGCATCTCGAATGTATCTGATGTATATTTTGCTGATTGGTAAAAAAGACAATGTGAATTATGTGAATTATTTGAATAAACAATATTGTAGAATTTGTTGGTCCTTAGGATTGTAATCAATGCTGTTTACATGTTACAAGTATTTTGCATGTGGGTATTAATTTTATGCACTGCTGAATGCTGGCCCTGGTGTAGCATACAGTAGACATTGATCTGGCAACTCTTGTTAGTGTCTCAGTTATTATCATTGACGTGTGCTTTTGAACGAAGAGGTTAAGCTAGGCCAGTTATGAAGCAAACAGTATCATTTGGTTATACTTTGGTTACAAAAGCTTATGGTTATCGTTTTGGAATGGATAGATTTGCCTAATCTGCAATCCAAGCTATTGAGAAATTTAGGAAGTAATAAACATGGTCGCGTTTTCATTTTATGTCATAGAAGTTGTTGCTTTCTTTGGTGATCCCAGTGAAATAGTACCGTTCTATCAGATATTCAGTAAAAAGTGGAAGAAGGACATTCTGGTTTAATTAACTTGTCACTTTTTATCTGTCTGGGGTCATTTCCTCATACCCTCTAGAAGTTTGAATTTAATTAGTTTATTGGGGTCTTTCATTTCCTAATCACGGTTTTCTTATTTTCTTCTAAATGCGGGTTTGTCTCTAGTTGCCAGTAGATATTGTGACAGCCATAAGGTATATGTTGCTATGATTGCCAAGACAGGGTGATAGCAAATTAGAAATAGTTTTCTGTGATTTTTTTCAGCACAGTGTCTTTACTGTGGTTTTTGTTTATTTGTTTGGTTTTTTTCTTAAATTTACATCATGTGCAGGGTTTTTTATGGCAATGCAAGAATATTGTAACATTAATGCTTACACCTCTGTTCTGCAAGTTGTTGTAGCATTGGTGTTTTGCCTGTGTCTTAGCTGTGATTATTAGCTTTGGTACTGTGCCACATGGTTGTTTTATTGCTTATGAAGCAGATCAGTTTTATGTCAGATCAGCTCCCAGCAGGGGCAAAAATAGATTGCGCTCTTTTTTTTTCAAGTATTTATACATAGTCTGAGAGGATTAACCTTCCTGTGTGGGCATGATAGGTACTTTCTTAGGGCTCAAGATTTGACTTCAAAGTAAGGTACTTCAGACTTAAATGCCTAAGCCCTTTTTTCTCACTTTTTTTCTTTTTCATCTGACCTACATTAGATATATGGTTTTAGAATGTGGAAAAGGGTTAGTTTTTATTTTTATTCCCCAAACAGACAGAGCATTATTTAGAACCAGATCTTCTCTTGGTACTTTTTTTTTTTTTTTGTTAGAAAAATATGAAACAGTGGCTTACACATTCATTTGCAGTTTTCAACTTCCTTCTCTAAGAGATAGAGGAGCCAGGAAGGAGAGGTGATATGCTGGACTGTTTTCTCAGCAACAAGGAGGGGCTGATGAGGGATAAAAAACTGAAGGGCACAGTGACCATGAAATTATAGAGTGCAAAATCCTTAGAGTGGTGAGAAGGGTAGAAGCTAGCTACCCTTGACTTCAGAAGAGCAGAATTTGGTCACTTCAGGCATTTGCTTGGTAGAGTACCATGGAATAAAGCCTTAGATTTAAGAGGGGACAAAGACGGCTGGTTAATAGTCAAGGATCTCCTCTTCCAAACTTAGAATGTTGCATCCAGTCAAAGAGAAAGTCAGGGAAAAACTTCAGGACACCCGCCTGGATGAGCAAGGAGCTCCTGGACAAACTGAAATACTAAAGTGAAGTCTAGAGAGGATGGAAGTGAGTACAGGCAGCCTGGGAGGAATACAGATAAATTGTCCAAGCAACCATGGGTCAGGTTAGGAAAGCTAGAGCCCAGATAAAATTATATCTGTCCAGGGTTATCAAGGGCAACAAGAACAGCTTCAAAAGATATACTGGTGATAGAAAGAAGACTAAGTACATTGTGGGCCCTCTCCAGAAGGAAACAGGAGACCTGGTTACCTGGGAATTGGAGACAGCTGAGGTACTCTGCAGTGGTTTTGACTCAGTCTTCACTGACAAGTGCTTCAGCTACACCTCTCAAGTCATGGATGACAAAGACAAGGGCTAAAACAAGCCTACAGGAAACCTGTGAGGGACTTTTTATAATGGCATGCAGCGATAGGATAGTTGGGAATGTCTTTAAAATGAAAGAGGAGGGGTTCAAATTACACATCAGGAAGGAATTCATTACAGTCAAGGTGGTGAGGCACTGGAAGAGGTTGCCCAGAGGAGTTGTAGATGCCCTATCCCTGGAAGTGTTCAAGTCCAGGCTGGACTGGGCTTTAAGCAACGTGATCTAGTGAACGATGTTCCTGCCCATTGCAGATGGATTGGAACTAGATCTTTAAGGTCCCGTTCACCCTAGGCCATTCTATGATTCTATGATTTGATATTTCCAAAAGCGTATTTTTTTTCTGCTTTGCAGGTGGAAAAAATAGAATGTTGAAAGTTAATTTTAGTGCCTTGCCAGAGGTCACAAAGTACAACTGATGGAAGAAATCTGAACATAAACCATATTCGTGTTTCTCATACTGGTGTCTTACTCATTCAACCATGCTGGTCATATTTTTTTCCAGATATTCTCTATTCCCTTTTCTTTATTATGATCTGCATTTTGAATGATTAGCTGCAGAGTTATGAACCATTGTTCTTATTTTTAAACTCCTCCATCAAAAGGCAAAAGCTTCATTGGACTCAATTCCATAAAATTTTAAAATAATTTATTTGCATGCTTAAAACACATATTAATGAGTTAAATATTGTAAGGCTAGTGATGTTGCAATGTATAAGCTCTTTGAGGTCAGTGGAAGGTTACATTGAAGATGAAAAAACTTTCTTTCTCTCTACTCAGCAATATCTTGTGGAATTCCTAAAGCTCCATTAAATGGTGGGATATTAACTACAGATTACTTAGTTGGCACCCGTGTTACTTATTTTTGCAATGATGGATACAGGCTATCAGCCAAAGAGCTTACTACTGCAGTCTGCCAGCCGGATGGTACCTGGAGCAATCACAATAAAACACCTCGCTGTGTAGGTGAGTAACATGTAAAATGTCTCTGGTGAGTAAAAACCTGTCTGTACATTTTGCTTATTTATCCAGGGCACAAATCTTCACATTACTTAAACTTTCCTCTTCAGGTTACTTTAATCTATGAATTATTGCTGGTGGTAAATTATTATGAAATACATATTTGAAGTATATGTAACTAAGACACACTGAAGCTTTCTGTACCAGCAGAACAAATATGCTGGAGCTTACAGAACACAATCAAACTAATAATTAATTCACAGTTAAATCAAAGTTAATAGTTGCAGAGGTTTATGCCAAAGCCATCTCAGTGAGAGTTGCACAATTCATATACTGTTAGCAAACCCTTCTTACTATCCAGAATTGCAAAACCTTTGTGATACTTGTTTGAAACTGCTACTCATTATTTATATTCATCCCATCATTACAGTCGTACACCATCTAAATATGGGGGAACACCGCCGCAGAGAAAATGCATTTTACTCCCAAAAAGGTGGATATCAGCAGTTATAAATGGGATAGGAAACCACAGGTGATTGCAAGACTGATACAAGAATGTCAAAGTGTCTCACACACATTAGAATTTGGATTCTCTCACCCAATGAATTTTGGAAATGAAAGAAAATACACTCGGGAGTAATTTTCAGGGATTTCCCCTTTCTCCTTTTTTTCTTCTTGTTCTTGTAAATTACATTCCATCATGAATTTTCATCTTTCTGAAAACCAATGAGAATAGAGAAAAATAAAGTAGGAAAAATCCTTATGCTTTTTATATTATTTTTTTATTGTATTAGTGTTGTAGAACGTTTTTGTTCCATTTCTGAAGGAAGAACACTTAGACTTAAGAAATGAGACAAAAATATATAGCTGTTGAAAAACCAGCTTGCGTATGGATATTATTTTATCTGTCACCAATGTACAGCCTCTCAAATAGGTCTTTCAGATCTCACAGAGTCTACCTAGGTAGAAAAACAATTCCTCCATTTAAATCTACCTAAAATTTTAGTAAAGATTCTGGTGCCTGATGTAGAGTGCCACAGAAGGTCCACCTACAGTGCATTCAGCCATGGTATAGCTCCTATCTAGACCAACTGCATCACTCTGCATACACAGTCCCTGCTCTGTCTGGATCATTATTAATGAAATGAGAGAACTCATACCTGCTAACCACAGGCAATTTCAAATACAGCCTTATTTTTCAAAGATTATGTCACTGTGTTTAAAATACATTTTTTGATTAACAACAGGACAGAGTTTCCCAGTTTGCCTGTACTAAGCCACCAATAACTATGTGCTTTTGTTATTTTGGAAGTTGTTACATGTCCGAGCATCAATTCTTTTACACTGGATCATGGAAGATGGAGAATAGTGAATGGTTCACACTATGAGTATAAAACAAAAGTAGTTTTCAGCTGTGATCCTGGGTATTATGGTTTGGGACCAGCATCTATCGAGTGTCTTGCAAATGGAACCTGGAGTTGGAGAAATGAGCGGCCTTACTGCCAGAGTGAGTACATGTTGTATCTGCATCTGCTGTACAGATTTCAGGAAACAATATTTTATTGAGTGAATTATAAATGAACTAACTTAATATTGGAAACAGTTAATTAGAAAAAGTGTTTCTTGGCTGGACTTCCTGGGTATCCTAAAGGCTGTTATTTACGAATATAATACAATTGATAATCTGTAAGCACGCTTCTGGATTTTAAAGGTTCCCTAAATTTATGAATGTGCAAAGAAGTAGTAAGAGAACATTTTCCTACATGTTTTTTTTATGTCAGGAATACTGTATAGTCTTGAAAAATGTAAAACCTCTGTATCCTGTGTGCACACTTGATAAATAAAATAATCTCTCCTTTCAGTTAGTTTCCATGTAGTGTGCATTTGCACATATCCATAACATTCCTACCACCAGCTGGTATGCCGATAAACTGCAATACTTATTTTTTTTTTTTTAAAAGTAATGACTATTCAGATTTTTAAACCAACTAAATGTGTACCTATAATTGTGTTTCCCTCCGCCACTACTGTGAAAAGCATGTTTCTCTATGTATTAAATTTAGACATCTCTTTTTCAAAACTGTGGGGTTTTGTTTACATTTTGAAGCCGCAAAACTCTTTTTATGGAACGCCATGTGATGTACCCTGTGACAGGGTGGGATATAACTGTGCTTTTGGTACCTGTATCAAAAATGTGTGTATCTGCATGTTTATGTATAAATCCACACTTATCTAAAAAGTCTGCAGATAAGCCAGATAACTGTGGCTTAAAATGTATTTATAATTTATTTACAATATATATTAAAAAAAAAAGAAGTTAAAAAATGCAGTTTCAAAGACGGATTAATGATATTGAAAATCAACCTTAATTTTGTGTTCTTTATAACTGGAATCTAATTTATAATTTAGACCATTTTTAAAAGTTGACTGCAATATTTCACCTCTGCTAGTGTTAAAAATACTGTGGTTTTGTCTGTATCTATATCTCTGTAGATATATATTCTTTGTACTAAATTTGTATTTGTGTCCGTTTTTTCTTTAAAAGACAAACTATTTTCCACTATGTTTTGAGAAGCTTTATTTGAAATATTAAGACTTTCTTCTAAGCATAAAATGCACTAGCTAATTTCAGCCTCCTATTTACTACTAGTAAAGTTCTTTTTATTAATTACTTATAAAAGAAAATTGATAAATCTATTATTTTGATGGAAGAGATGTTCTGAATTTTAACTAAATAGAAGGGAATTCCATTAATAGAATTCACTCATTTTAAAAATGTAATGTGTGAATGCTAGGGTAAGCATTTCATCATCAAAGTGGCCTTTTCCTAAAGAAACATAACTTTATAACTGATAGCAGTTGTGATATTCCAATATGCAGAAAGTACTTGATAAAACCAAGGTAATTAAACAGCATTTAATAATGTTCTCAGTGGCTTTTTTAATCTTTACAGAAACAATTTTATTTTTTCTTCCCCCTTCTTTCTTAAATATAATTTCTGGGGAACGAATAGTTTTTGTTTGCAGAGGTTTTAATCTGTGTTTTCTACAGACCAAAATACTTCCAGGTGTGAAATTTATTTATCTGGTTGACTGGTTGGTAAGTATTATTGGTTGATAGGTATTATTGTATGTGTGTTTGTGATACTCACCTGTATACTTCTGTTTTGTTTTTGTTTTGCTATGAAGTTATTTCCTGTGGAGAACTTCCTACGCCTCCAAATGGAAATAAGATTGGAACTCAAATCACTTACGGATCTACAGCTATATTTACTTGTGACTCAGGATACATGCTGGTTGGCTCTGCAGTGAGGGAATGTCTGTCGTCTGGACTCTGGAGAGGAATTGAGACCAGATGTTTAGGTATGGACACCACTGTCATGACTTGTCTATTTTCTTTCTCTCTAGCAGACGAAAGTAAACGAAGTGATCTGCTTGTCTTCCTCTGTTAGCAGATATGTTGAAGAGAGCTCTGTATGTGTGTGGCTGGGCTGAGTTGTTTTTCTCATCAAGTTATAACTATGTTTATATTCTCAGAACTTTTAATATCTTCGCAACATGCAAAACTTGTGTTACTGTATTTTTGTGTATGTCTTTAAAGTAGAACTACACATAGCACCCAAGACAGATTGATTCCATAGCAGTCAGCTCTAATACATATCCTCAGTAAAATATCTGCATAGTAGACCTGAACTAAGTGGTTGTACTATAGAATTAAACAGTGGAAATATCTTCAATATCTTGGAAAGATATTGAAGGAGGAAAAAAATAGTTTGTTGAAACTTTGACAGGGCTCTGCTGACTTATTTCTGAGAGAAAGTCACTATCCAGACAACTTCTACGGAATTTGAGACCCTTTACTTGCACAGGTTAAGGTATCTTCACTTACTTAATAATTTAGGGGCTGAGTATATTTATGAATAAAATGGACAAGTAAAATAATTTCAGGGCTTCTTTCTGATTCATTGTCTTGTGCACCTTGAGCTGGGTTATTGTGTTTACTGTAGAGACATTGATCTTAACTCTATGTGCAATCAAAATTTTAATTTCAGTTGAAATCAAATTTATGCTAGCATTCTAATTTAGAATGAAACGTGTAAGTGGTATTATATCTTGTTGTTTGTGGAGGCATGAGTATATAACAGAACGTCCATAAACTGATACTTGCAGAAAACTGAACTAGTATATCCATTAAACATAGGGGTTTGTTGCAATATCTCTCTGTGCAGATTGCCGCTTGCCTTTTAAAACTACTCTCCATCCCAAATAATTTTTCTTCTGTAAAACAGAATTATTAGCAAATGTTCATTAAGTGAATCACTCATGAATGAGCAAAGGTGTTGCTTATCAAGCTACAAGTCTGAAGATGCAATGTTAGCTGACATACAGCGAAAACAGACAGAGGCTTTGCTTATGTTTCACTTTTACAATGGAAACCATTTAACAGAGGAAGAGGAAAAAAGAAAAGATCTTCATGTTTAATATTCTTTTTCTTCTAAATTGTCAGCAATTACAAGGCATTGTTCTAAATCTAAATTTTTGAAGCACCACAGTATGTGTGTAATCAAAATGTTCTACTGGGGTTTTTTTGTCTGTCTGTTTGTTTTTATTGTTACTGATTTTTCTGCAAAAGTTACAGCTATTGAAGTTGGGAGAAATGTAAAAAATTTCCTCAGAGAAATATTAATCTAAAACCACATAAATTGCATGCTATTTGTGAATAGCACCATGGAAGAATACTTGCATTTAAGATTTCTGCTAATAAATAACGTCATGCTAAAAAGAATTAATTCTGGGCTGAAGATCAGTCCAGAATTAATTTAATTTCTCCTACATTTACCTGTAGAAAGAAAACAACTATATGACTAGAGGAGGAAAACAGTATTCTAAAAGACACCTATTGTATCAGACTAATAGGACTACAGTAAATCTTCAAATGCATATCTTTAAAGATTTATTATGACAAATTTTTGAAGACAGCATGAATACAAGTTTTACTCAGAGAATTAGAATGTAACATACCTCATAAGTAGCAGGCAAAAATGTGTAGCTTGTTGAAAGGAAAAAAAAAAAGCAAAGCTAGTGACAGAGCAAATTTATAAAAGGGAAAGAGTAATGGCTGCCATAATTTCTCTTGCAGCAGCACTGCCGACTGTGTTACATCACTGTGCAGGAATGAGCTCCCTGCAGACTCAGAATAACTCAGTTCAATTCTTGTTTCTTCCATAAGTGATTTTAGACTTAAATAGAGGGATGAGCTCACATAATGACAAATCAGAAATAAGAAGTATTTTTAAGAAGGTTGTTGTCAGAAGGCGGAGGAAATGGAGGACATGAAAGAAATATTAGAATGTGGGAGAAAGGAGATATTTTACTGGTTCAAGAAATGAATTTTTGTGCAACTTATCAGTAAATTCTAGTGTTTGCTTTTAATAACTGAAAAATAGTAAGAAAAAATTTAATTTCAATTTGTACTTCTGATGTTTTTCAGCTCACAACTGTAAATGTTTTTTATCATTTATCTGAGAGCCATTCCACTTTTACTTTCTGAAAAATGTAGTTGTTCTTGGACTGAAGCAATTACCAATGTGTTTCTGTTTTCAGGTTTTTTTAAGTTGCCCTTAAGAGTATACTCAGACGACATTCATGAAATCCTACAGGATAACAGAATATTCTTTTCAAGTATTTTGTTCAAAAATCCAAGTTACTTTTATCAAAAGTGCTACTGAAATAATGTCATTTAATTGTTGTGTTAGCCTGATTTTAATTCCAGTTATGTGTAATTTTAAAAATTTATGAAAGGTGGAATAAACAAGAATCTAAGTATCTGCAGTAGAACTTACAATTAGTTAGTGGTGAACGTAATCAAATACAGATGAGAATTGGAACTGAGGTAAGCTTTAAATCACCAAAAATATTGACTAAAATCCAAGTTGTGTTATTCGATGACATTGTGACCAGTAGAGCATGATTTTTATGACAGCCATAATAGTGAGAGAACATGATGATATGTTTCACAACTCTTTTTTGTCTTTCTTTTTACATTCTGGCTTCTTTTATTAAAAGATGGATAATTTATGGATATTGAATCTGTGGCAAAAACTAGAACACTTAACAAAACTGCCTTCCTTTCTCAATCTCACTTTTTATTTTTTTTTCCCTGCAAGGAATACCTAAATGACAAAGTAGTACTCTATGAGTAATCACATTATCATAATAGTAGGAATTTGAGTTCTGGGTCCTTATTCTCCATAGCTGATGAGAAGAATGTTCAAATTGAAAAAAATTAATGAAACAAAACTTCAGAATAAAACTTCTGAAGTAATTCTGTTGTCAAAGTTTAAAAAACTAAATGTTTCAGGACCTTTTTTTGGGAAAAAAGTCATTTTAGTCCTTCAGAATAAAATAACAGGCAAAGATTAAAATCGTGACAGTTGTGTCTCCAAGGTTACAAACTGCCTCTCACAATTTATTGTGCTTGAACTTTTTCTATACTGTTAACACTGAAACTGTCTATGTATTAAATCCTAAGAAACATTCAGAAACACAGAATAGTTTTTTACTAAATATCCTACTTATAAAAAGAGACTGACAAATTTGTGGTTTTGATATACATTTTCCTCCTGGAAAAATATTTAAATATTAAACAAAATAATTGATTTATTTTTGTCTGTTTACGTGAAGACTTTGTATATTTATGTTATTTACAGATCACATATTTACAATTTTATATTTTACATCATTTCCTTTATTTATGACATTAATTTTACTTACTTTAATTTAATGTCAGGAACAATATTGATCATGAAAACATATTTTCATATACTTAAAATGTTTTGAGTTTTTTTTTTAATGTATTTATTTTAATACCTGTAATCAGATATTTAGTAAATTGGGCATTTCCTAGAATGGAAGTAAATCGGGTCTACTTTAATAACTCTATAGTACTTTCAGATTAACTAGTATATGAATGGTGAAAAACATTTCCTAAGATTTCTCTAACACTCAATTTCTTTTTCCCTTTTCTCATTAGCACTCTTTTCGATTTTTTTTATTAACTCACAGGAGAAGTACTATCCAATCATTACTTTTATATATCATGATTTGAGGATCAGGACTACTTTTTTCTCTCTCTCTCTTTTTTTTTTTTTTTTTTTTTTTTTTTCTTTCCCTAAAGGATGTGTTTGAGGTTATTTGTTGGCTTTTAAAATGTTTTATGTATTATTTTGGTTATTTCAGGAAGCCTAGTCAAAAACACTTAGCAAAGTACAACTAACAAAGTAAAATATAGCATTCTTTAAAAAGTCTTTCTGTTAGATACAATTCTTCTTATATATAATGGAGCAGCTCTTTTCTTAGATTATTCCAGAGAATTCTGATTTCTTTCTAGAACCTTACTCCTTGTTCACATAATGTACAAAGTTTTATACTTCATCTAATTGAGCTTCTCTCCTTTGTGCTAGTTACATGACTGTTAGTAATTTTAAAAGTTGTTTATATATCAATGAAAACTACATGAAAAACCAGCAAAAATTATGATTTTCAATCAATAGTTAAACTCAGAGAAAAGATATGCACACTTCTCTTTTTTGTTGACTGGTGTGCTTACTCCAGGTTTTCACATTTCTTGAAGTTGTGACTCTATCCTCTTCATCTTGGCTGTACTGCACCTAATACTTATTTCTTAATTCCTTCTTCTTCCTCAATTCCTTATGACATCTAAACATTCCGATAAAACAGATTTGTTGATATTCTCTCCCTTATTTACCAAAAGTCATTGCTGTTATTTCATACAGGAAAAGACTCAACAACTGCTGGAAAAATAGTTTTGTTCAGTTCTGCATATTAGTATTAAATCTCAAATAAAGGTAAACAATGAAATATGGTTACATTTTTAAAAGTCTGTAAGATCTCATACTTTGTTGTTAATTGTTGCATGATTTGATGATATTTTTTCAGTTCATTTGGAGAGTTAAATATACCTTTATAAAGTGTCCCTATGAATTAAAATGCAAAAATGAAGAATGAAGTTTAGTTGATTCAAAAGGTATAAGGAAGTGTGGTTTTAATAGATGGCTAATACTAGAGAAGCTTTCCATAAAGACAGATAGAAGAAAAGTGCTGTTTAGGTTAATGTGTATGTTAAATGTCAGCATTTGTACTTCCCAAACAGTAATATCAGGAATACCTTTCATCTCCTAAGACAAAGGCTAGACTTCACATACTGTGTCTTTGTCTGAATTAACAAATAATCCAGCAGAATGAGCAGATCATGAAACAAATAATTGATTCTGAATTATCTACATTCACATTACATATGGCTCAGAGAATTTTTCTTGGACTGTATCTTCTCTACTGCTCTGGGCTAAATGTCATTGTCACTCATATGGTTCTAAGTTGTCAAAAAGATCTGTCAATAATTTTGACCGCTTTGTCTCCAAAAGGAGATATAAGACTTGTTTTATGCACCTAGCTGAGCTTCTCAATATGCTTCACCTTAAAGGAAGTTAATTTGTTTGTAATAAAACCATTCATTCTTAACTTTTAAGAGTTAGAAGGAAGATCTGAATCAAAATTCTAATGTAGACACAAGCTTTGACATGTTAGCTGGGGAATATTTACCCCAGTTTTTACTCAACTATTTTTTGTACAAAAATACCAGTTTAAAATGCTAATGAGTCATTGTTGGCAGCTTGTTACTTGTAAAGGAAAAATCAACAGCTCTGTACAGAACAATGCAATCAACAGAGTAAAAAGAATAGCAGACATACAGTCTGTGCAAAGCAACCATATAAGCTAACAGCAAAGAATGTTCAGTGCATTTATCTATCAGTGGTAGTTTTTATATTTTCGCAATCATCTTTCAGTCACTGAAAGGCTTCTGTGGCTATGTAACCTCTGAAGTGTAACCTCACTTCCACTGTTTTCATATTTGAAACTTTTGGAAAAATATATAAGCAACTAGCTTCTTCATCTTCACTGTTTTTAAATATCTTTTTTAAACTCTTGGTATTTCAATTAAAGGGGATTCAGTATCTCCAGTGACACTGAATTAATATATCTAGAGTTAGCCATATGCTTCTCTTTGTTCTTCAGTACTACTCCATAATAATAACTAGACTTTCAAATTAGGTATATGATGTTTCATCTTTAAAGAATTATTCAGCTGTTTCAAGGAATTCAGCAGAAAACTTCCCTCTGTGGGCCATGGATGAAAAAAGATTTAAAATAACTTTACCATTCATCCTGAACAGTTTTAGTACAGCTTGAACAGCTGTCAAGATGAGGTTCTTCTGAAAATAGCAAGAGAAATGCCCCAAGTCCTGTTTTGTCCAGGGCTGTGCCTTCTTATATCTTTTTTTATGAAATGCAACCCTTGGAAAGAAGAAAAAAAATGCCAGGAAATAATTCTTCCCTTTTCAGCTGAGGTCATCTTGACAGGTTAATTAACTTTTTTTGAATAATAACACAAATCTGTGTTATCAATAATACATTGGTATGTAGATTTGTTTCACTACTGTGCTCATGTTTGACACTACTGACAACTAAAATCAGCATAGGCACATTTTTGCCATTTAATATAAAGATTCTGTATTCATTTATTCCTACTCTTTTCATCTCACAGAGCAACCTGCAGAAAAGAAACCTCATTTACAGCTATGGTTTCAAAGGTTCTGACACTAAGTTATTATGCTCATTCCTCATTGCTAGAGCTGGATTTCATGTCAAATTAGGTAATTTATTTGGTGCTCACAGGTTATTAATATCCTTCATTCCCAATCCTTGACTAATTTTGTTTTTTAATAATATTCCATGTAATTATTCTTCTCAAGTTTTGCTAGACTGGAAGTTGAGAATGTTATACTGCTTATTTCTCCTCTCAAATCTGCTACTCAGTAAAACCTTCACATTTAATCTCTTTTAGTATCTTTTTTTTTTTTTTTTTTTAGTTTTCACTTTTCCTTGCAAAAGTGACATCTTTTGATTCAGTATTACAAGCTACAGGTTATATTAAGACCCAGAGGTCTCATCTGGATTCACAGAACTGCTAAAAATTTTTTTTATATCCATACCATAGGAAAAAATAGATCTACAGCTGGTCTTACTGTACAGCACCAAAATAGAGATATTGACAATGGATAAAACTATCATGAAAACAGTCTAGAATAACTTAGCCTAAAGTACTCTAGAATCCTAATCTAGTGTGAAGTCAGCTATTTACTAATAGGATATTAGAATATACATTTCCTCCCAGAAATAGTAATTATCATAATCAGTTGTTGGAAATTGTTGAATGGAGATTTTGGTTAATATTTGTTTGGGGTTTTTTTCAGCATTTCTTCTATCCATAACCCAGTTCTCAATACAGTGCTATAAATGTTCTGTTATGTGTTTGTAGTTCTCAAGGTACCATGCAAAGGTTTCTTTTTTTCTCTCACTCTTTCGTTCTGATAAATGCAGATCAGAAGTATAATAGTGATCTTACTGTTTGAATCACATCTTCTGTCCCGTATTTCCCACAACTCTTATATTTTTGTTTTCAATATCCTTCCAAGGTGACAGGAAGTTTTGATTTTGCATGTAATCGGTCTGAATATTACTTTGCGGATAAAAAAATGTATTCTATTAAATAATAACATTACTATTAAAGTCTTTTATCCATGATACTCATGACTTATTGGCTGTTTAAGGAGGAGTGTAAATGGATAATAAAATCAGTATTTTCTAAATGTATTCTCATCTATTTGCAAAAGATATTTGCTGGCACGTAAGAAAACTAAAAATGAAAAAAATGTAGACAGCCTTCCTGGTCAGTATTTGATACTTTGATTTTCCAGGAGTACTCTTAGTTTTTTTTCTCAGCAGTTCTTTTATTTCTACTTTCATATCTTTATGCATCTGTTTTTTGTTATAGTTTTCTGGCATATTTTGATCACATTTGCAGAGCGTTCTGTCAATATGATACCCATTTTGCATTATTTGCATTCATTCCTCATTCAAAATAATCCACCTTCAGAGTTTAGTTCCTGAGAAGTTTTGTCTCTGAATTGCATTTAGGAGGAATAATTTATCTGTGTCATTGAAAAAGACAGTTATCCACACCTTGTGGTTATTATGAGTCAAGGTTAGTTATTACACCAATCAGTGCTATCATTTTACTCAGTTTCATTATATCAAATTTCTTAACTAAAATATTCCTCTTCCATATCCTATCCCATTCAATTGGGATAAGTATGACATATTTTTCAAATGAGAACAGATTTAAAATTATGTTCCTTTATGGTTTTGCATGATGTTGTTGCAGTGGTGAAATTGTATGTTATTCCTTGTTTATATTAGTATGACAAAACTGACATCAATTAGATATTAGAGATATATATAATATAAGCAAGTTATATATAAGACTTTATAAGACAAAAGGTTTTAGGCATACAGATGTGAGATAAATTGAAAGAATAAAGTTGTTCTTTAATACCTTTGCACAATAAGCATTCATATCTTATTCAGAATCTCATTCACATCTCATTCAGAAACAATTTCTCAGAAAACTGTACATGTGCAGTATTTGTTTTTCTCAGACTAACAAAGAATCAGAAGTAATAGAAAAGCTTTGAAAACTTTTCACAATCAAAAAAACCCTGTGTAAGCACAAACTTTGTATTTTATATATATGTACACCTATATATGGCTGCAAACATGTAATGCACAATGAAAAGCAGAAAAAGGTAGTAAATGGTACTTCAAAAATTCCCTTAATAATCTTAATAAGAGGAAATAAATACATTTATTTGTCATAAAACCCTTAAAATAAGGGTTTAAATAAAAGTCCTGAGAAACAATTACCCGCAGAATTGATCATAAAAACTACCAGAATATACAGTAATGAATATGAGCATATCCTTAATGTATAATGAGCATCTTGGAATTCTTTTCTTAGGTAGCTTAATAGAAAAATGTTAAAGGTAAGAATTCTACTAAAATTCATGAGAAAATTAAATAAACACCTTACTTTTAAAAGAAATGCAACAAACCCAGAATAGAACCGAAATTAAGTAACAATTACTCTTCCAAATACAGGTGTTGAAGGTGATAGGGGTTTTTGTTGGTTTGGGAGTTGTTTCATTTTTTCTGCCTCTATGGTTTTTTTTCTCTTGATACTGGAGAAGTAATGATAGCAACTACAATAAGTTGAAGGTCTTTATTTCCTATAAGATGGTAGAGAACATCTTATGGATGTGTGAAAATAGAGTGGAAAATAAGCAAAGAATAAAATTTCTGGAAAATATTAATGAGTCTCTCTTGCATCTTAGGGAATTTACTCAGCTTCATGAATCAGTGGAAATTCCAGTAATGTTCTCCAATGTTTTCTTAACAGGAGCTATGTATACCATTATATGCACTTTTCACAGCAAGCATAGTGCACTGCTTACCACATGCACCTACATGACAGATGGTATTTTGAAAATAAAACAAGTGAGGCTGAACCCGTCATTTTGGGGTGTTAGCTTGGTTTTGGTTTTGGGTTTTTTTTTTCCTGTTTTTTTGTTTGGTTGGTTTTAAAGGTGTTTTTTTTTTATATCCCTCAGTCACACTAAACTTCCCCTGGAAAGCAGAGTAAAAACTGGCAAAAAATCCTGCAAAACTCCAAGGATTTTTTGGGTTTTTTTTTGGTTTTTTTTTTTTTTTT